>PDNB01000103.1:6406-106532 GCA_002573585.1 Helicocarpus griseus UAMH5409 | reverse complement strand
GCTACTTATAGAAACAGCAAAAGAGGCCTGGAATTCAATTGAGGAAGGTATTCTTCATAATCTTGTAGTAACAATGCCAAACCAGGTGGCAGCAGTGAAGGCAGCGAATGGGTGGTATACTAAATATTAAATGGAAAGATGAACAGGCGTGGATATCTGCAATTAGGGCTAGGTAGTCATATAAAATGTGATTACGCTTTACTACTTTTGGACTAGCGTCAACGGGGGGGTTTCAAACTTATGTCACCACACTGTACATGTCATGCGACTGAGGAAAAAGTAATCTTCCGAATGGCGAAGGCGCGTCGCGGTTATGTCATAGCTCCTCGAAATCCGATAGATCATAATGTACCCAAGATCGCCCTTCTACAACCCCTGAATTGTTTTTCTGTCCTCTCTCCGGACCTTTTCTTTTGGCTCACCAGCGTTTTGATTGACTATCGTTTTGTTTTAAGGCTTGCTTTTTGTTCACAGAATTACAAGCTCACAAGATGTCAACTGGGTCTGGGAATTTCCCGCTACACACCAGTACCATCAGGTCTCCGGCTCCGAGGACGCCCCGAAGGAATGGAAGGAAGCGCGCTTACGAAGAGGCTCACGAGAGTGATTATGCTGTCACTCCCTCTCGTTCAGCCAAGCGGAGACAGGTTCGATCCACAATTGCGAGTGGGAATACCCCCGTGATAGATCTGACAGGTGGAGTCAAATCTCCTGTATCTCAGACGACGACGCCCCGGAAACGTAGGAAAGCAGCGGATGCCTCGCCGGTCGTCGAAAAGAGACGACGCGTTTTTAGGAAACATGCGCCCCAGACCTTTTTAACAAAGCTGGAAAGGGCGAGGACACAGAGGTAAGGCACCCTTCAGCTAGCTATATGCGATGTTCTCTTGTTCTAAATATGGCTTCATAGGATGTTCGTCGTTGATCGTACGAGAGAAGGCACAGAAGAGGTACCTACGGAACGAGTACAGATCGTGGGTACAACTGGGAACATATACGAAGTTGCCATCGAGTTGGAGCCCTATTGCACCTGTCCTGATTCAGAAAAGGGTAATCAATGCAAGCACATTGTTTATGTAGGTCTCGAACGCGACGTTCTTCTCATATAAAAACGCGACACGCGACAAAGTTTTAACCGGTACATAGGTCCTATGCAATGTCCTAAAGGTGCCTGACCATCTTCAGTATCAATTAGCGTTCCTGTCATCGGTGAGATATCAACCCTACGCGTTCCGGAAAATACTTGCAATTTCTAACAACGAATGATCAGGAACTGCGCGAGATTTTTGCAAATGCTCCGGTAAACCCCAAAGACAACGCGTCAAAAGAAAACGAGTCTGGGAAAAGGAAGCCGATCGAAGGTGATTGTCCAATATGTTTCATGGAATTTGAGCCCGCCAGGGAAGAAATAGTATGGTGCAAGGCTGCCTGTGGAAATAATATACACAAGACTTGTTTTGAGAAATGGGCGGCGACTCAATCACAAAATGGAGTTCGCTGTGTTTATTGGTATGTCATGTTTACCATATTATAGTTTCACGGAAGAGTTATCCGAGCCTAGCAGCCCTAGCTGACAAGTTTCTTTACTTGAATATAGCCGCTCTAATTGGGAAGTCGATACTTCATTCAAGCAGCTCTTGGCACAAGGCAAGGTTAATGAGGAGGGATATGTGAATGTTGGAGCACAGCTGGGATTGTCTGGCATTCGAGGTATGGGTTATGTCATTCCAACGAATTGCGAATGCGAGACTGATCATCTTATCTTATGCTAAGACTATTCAACATATCACCAATGGGGTCGGCGAAGACGTCGGTATTATTCGTACTCGTACGACGATTATGACTATGACTACGGCTACGACTAAGGGCATATAGGCTAGAAAGTCTTATAACTCGGAAAGCTCTTACTGATACCCAACAAATTATTTCGCAGCTTACAGGTGGAGCTACTATTGAAGGTTCAAATTGTTGTAGCAGGGACATATTTGAGCCCCTGCTCCTGCTCCTCATCCCCCTCCTTGTCTCATCCACACCTGCGCCACGCATAGCGGCATCCTGTCAACCAGCCTTTCCATCTTTACGAGTATTCACACGACTAACGGCATACTATAGTGTGTGTCTCAGGCACGATTGGCGCCGTTTAGGAGAGTATAAGGGACTCACCACACCCCGCCGCGTTTTCTATGGATAGGAAAGGGAACTGTCTAGGTCCGTCTCAAGGGGTAGCTTTGTACTCCTTGGATCAGGATACAGTGCCGCGCCATAAGTTTGCGTCCGCCTGCATATAGTGCTTGACGTCCGGTTCGGGAACGACACTATGTGCGAGTGGATGCAAATTTTTGGCATGATCTCGCGTGTTCCTTAAACAAAAAGGCTCTTTCCATATGTTCATTCTAAAGATGGATAGCATAGTACTGTGAAGTGAAATAGCGGGAAGGGATCTGTGGCGAGGCAGGACATGCATGGACATATGACAGGAAATACTCAAAAGGTTATCTAGGATGTATCCAGCATATGAGCGGAAGCGTATCTCTACTGTTATGTGGCTACTGGTCAACTGGTATTGTTTCCTCCCTAGTTTGGGAGATAGCCTGCGATCTTTCTACAATTGATCGCTCAATGCAGACAATATTCTGAAAGACAGAAAAGCTAGGGTGCGCGCTGTCCCGTTCATTCAATATAGTAAACCTAGTATGCATGACACCAAACTGCTGCAGTTGAGATTGTATATAGTATAAACTCCCGCCTCCCCTCCGTATCCGAAACACCATTCGCAAATCAATAACAAGTAAATCGCCCAGTATACCACACCATGTCACAATCATACCCAAATTTAATAAGAGAACCGCAAATTTGATAGTCTCAAGCATATATCCCATCCTTGTTCTATGTCGTCAGACATTCCCACCCTTCCTTCTCCCACGCCTCACCACCGCGACACTAACTCCATCCTCCCCCGCCATCCAACTGGGCATCCTCGTGGGATCAACCACGCCCAGCTCCGCCAACTGACGGAGGCCAGCGATGACATTCGAGCCGCTGAATGTTAGGGAGAGGGTTGACGACTTGGTATCTTCCTCCTCGTCATCTCCGTTGTCTTCCTCCTCTTCCTGGTCGGTTGGAGGTATGGGAGGGTCTTGGAGGTGGATTTCTAGGCGGTCGAGAGCTGGTACTGGGACTGGCGCTGTAGAGGTAGTGGGTTCATTGGCTGCTTTTGGAAGAGGGATTGGTGTCGTAGTAGCAGGGAAGGGTATCGATTTCTGATGTTTACCAGCAGTGCCGAATCGCGAGCTAATTGCCAGTTTTCTCTTCTTGGTCGCCTGTATAGACTCCGTATCCATGGTTGATGATGATGATTGAAAGGGCGTCTTTTTCCTTCCAGCAGCAGTATTATGTACATGTGATTTGCCCTGTTGTTGCAGTGGGGTATTTTCCTTCCCAGTTTCGGCGTAGCCAGCTATACCGTCAGTCTTTGTTGGGTTATTGTTAGCTGGCGTGGTAGACTGCGGCAGACGTGGGTCGAGCGGACACCCCTCAACGACCGCATCAGCAAAAACTGTAAATGCGCCATTGGCGGAGTTTGTTCGACCAGGCCCGCGGAGTGAGAGGAGGGTGTGCAAGCTTTTGGCGGTTAGGGAGGTTGGCTTGAGAATATATCGCTCCTGAGGTTTAGAGAGAGCCTTTGGTATTGCGTCCTTGACGAGTCTGCGCAGGGTGCGGGTGTCTGTAGTCAAGGTGCTTGCCATTGTGGAACCGGCGGCCTTTGCGCCTGGTGACGAGGAAGAGAGCTGGGAGGAATATATATATGGTGTGCTGTCCGGAAACGCGAAGTATATTATTCTTGAGGAGTCGGTGTAAATGTATGGAGATTGTCGGGGTTGCTGGTAGGGGGAGTCGACGACGAAGATGCGAACGAAGGTTAACGGGAGTGTCTTTGAGCGGTATGCGTGGTAATGGGCTTTTACTAGAGATGATATTTCGCGCTGGATAGATCTGAGGATTGTCGAAGCGTGGAAACGGGGTATAGGGGTAGAAATATCTCCTTTTGGGCTGGTCGAGTCAGCTTTTCGCGGCACCAATTGGAGTGCCGTCCACCGCTGGCCAACAGGGTGATCCTCGATATAGCGCATGTCCACCGTAGCCAGCTGTTGCAGCGAAATCCCATGCCTCCAATCACCCTCAAGTATGCGATCAATAACCTCCCTCTTCCCACCCTTCCGATCCCGTAGCTCTTCATATATGCGCCTCAGCTCCTCCACCGACTCGGCTGGCGGATATGCATTTAGGTCCTCCTCGTCCTCTTCAAAGTTGGCCACACTGTTTGGACCAAGGTAGGGCGGAAAGATCTTGATATTATTCTCATCTAGCCATTGGAGAACGAGCTCAAGCAGTGAGGAGCGGGATAGCTTGCCAAACGTCTTGATGAGGGAGAAGGTGGAGGAGGGGATGCGGAGGGAGTCGTGGAGGCTTGCAGCTGTTGGGGCGCGCACTGCTGTACGGCGGGCCATTGAATACAAAGACTATATATACATCAGTATAGAAAATTGTTGTCATGTAACATATTCTTGCACCGACTATCCGGGTTGAAAGCCATTTAATGGAGATCCGACGCGATGAACTTGAAGCCATCCGATGTTTTGGTCAATGTCAACAACCCGATAAGGTCACGTGGTGATAATGTCCGTAGATAAATCAAGTCGTGCAGCATCATGACATCCATGACATCCATGACATACAACTCTCTGCTGCTCAGGCCATGGATACATACATATACATCACTCTTTGGGGCCATTCTACTTGTCTGTGTCTTTGCAGCCTTTTTAAGCACGAATGCAAACCCAGCTTCCAAATTCGCTCGACAGTACTAGCGATAGCCGCTTCATTACGGAGGTCAATTGGAAAGGACTAGTCGTCACATCCATCATTATACACTTTATCGCGCCTCAGTCGTTATGATGGCTCGAAACACTTCGAAGTCTTCGCGGGTGCTGGCATCCGATACGATACGAAACTTTGGCAGCTTCACAGCTTCACACAGCAGAGAGGGGTGATTACAAACCCTTCGAATGATCTATGAGGCTGGACATCGGTCTCTATTCTTGATTAATAATTGTTCATGACAATGACAGAACGAGGGGAACAAGCGTGGGGTGATGTCAATTAAAGAACATGCGCTTCCCGCTCCCCAACCAATGGCGAGCCGGAGCAAGACAGCTAAGGTAAAGATCATGAAAATAGCGTGAAGTCATCAACAGGGGAAGTGGTTGTTGCCACTTGTTGGGCTGGCATTCAAAACACCTTCGCGCTTGCAAGGGGGGCTAGCAGCCTGGGAGCACCTGACTGGGTTCGTGCTGCGAATGTAGTATGGAACAAGCTTGTTTCCTTCGCTCGAACATGCCGTGCTGGGCTCTGTGCGACTGTCGACCGACCAACCTGCTGCATTCCCCCGCTTTTGGGACGGGAACTGCGAGACATCCATCATTAGAGGTAGGGAGAATGCCCAGTCAATAATACTGATTCTATTTCTCTCATCCGGTAAGGAGAGTGGGAGGAGAGTTGAGCTATTTATTATTGAATTTTCTATCCAAAATTCATACGAACCCGCATTCGTCGACGGTTTTGTTTCATAATAGGGCGAGCCATGGAAGGAATCGGGACAAGTTCCGTGCATCGAAGGTATTAATTCCCCTCCCCGGCTGGAGGGGAAGTCTGTCTAGTTTGCTGGGAAGTTTGCTTGAGGAATCCGATTTCGGCACCAGATTACATCGTCGGTGGCAAAGGCAGAGTCAGGTTTTGATTGCAAAGCACGGCTGGCTGGAACGCTGTCGTACATACAAAGTGAGGCAGAGGCAGACAGACAACCTCATGGTATTTGATTGTGTGCATGGAAAATAGATAATTGAAAATAATAGGGAATACAAGGAATATAATAATAATAATATAGTTGATTCTTCCGTGCATCGGCGTGTTTGGTGTCCAGACCAGCCTGACAGCGGTGTTTTAGTCATCCTGCTGCAATAATAATAATATCATCTTCAACTTCTCCTTCTCCCCACTCCAAACTCTGCCTGCACTGAACCAGTCATATTATTATTATCGCCCATCCACTTCCCTCTCACACACTCTCTCTCTCCCCCCTCCGCCTGTCTGTCTCTTCCTTCTATCATCAATACTCAATTCCACCATATCGACATATATTCAAATCCTCGACCGCCTCTCCATCTGGCGTCGCAATATCCTCCCCACTACTCGGCGCTTTGTGTGCTGCCCTTGCGCAGCCGTGGGGGTTTTCGGAACGAGAGTCGAACCCGTGGCAACCCGGGGCTGCCTTCTCCTATCCTCGCCTTCTAATTGAATTCGAGGAATTACACCGTCCAGTGCGACCGTGATTTGAATAATTCGATCTTAAGGAGAACACTGGAGTTGTCGGATTTTTGTTTCTGTTCGAGGCCTGCAATTGAGAAATAATACACGAAAACACGCACACAGCCATGTCGGGCTACAACGGGCGTCGGGCCCCGAATTTCTCGCAATATCTCAACGATCTGAATACCATTCCGTCCCCTTACGACCAGGCACAACAGCAGCAGGAACAGCAGGATGTATTCGATGTGGATGCTGAATTGGCCATGTTCACGAACGCGGAGTTCCTGGACTTTGACGCTGTTGGAGACCTGCCCGTGGACATGCCTGTGAAATTCGAGACTGCGAATAGAAACGATGCGCACAATAGCAAGGACACCTCGACGGGCAGTGATGGACATGGTGTAAAATATATGGACATGCTGAATGGTGAGTTGGTTCTTACTACGTGATGCTCTTATTACGCGTTTTTTTATTTTTATTTTTATTTTTATTTTTTTTTTTTTTTTGGGTTGTAGTGTTGCAATCTACAATACCCTGCACGCGGGTAAGAACATAGCTCCCCTGATTGTGCGGCCATCATTGAGGTCATTCACCTCTGATTTGAATACCCAATGTGCGTTGGATCGGCTATCCCCTTGAAGGATTATTCGCTGGGTAGCCAGGCGACATTGCAATACTTTCTCTTGCCCTGGCCATTGCCGGTGCTGGCATACATGTCGGGGGGGTGTCTATTCCTGTTCCATCCATGATACCCACAGCGATGACACCACCGCAGCCTTACTCCTCTTTTTTCCCTCTCATGCCGGCTGCTCTGTGTGATCCCTGCCGTCTGCAGCCCTTGCTTGATACTGTTGGCCTGTGGGATGCACCTATGTCGAGGCCGTTGTTTTGCTTGCCCGCTGCATCGCTCTCCTAGTGGCCCAGCACGTGACGATCTCCCAGCATCACGCAATTACACGTGACTATGGCATTTACAGCCTGGTTACGTGCCTTTTGGCTGCCGGGAAGCTGCTGTGGCCGGCTGCCAGTCTCAGTCTTATCTGGAGTTTCCCCCGGATTTACCGTTGTTGAATGTTGTGTCATTTGTTGCTTTTTGGACGGGTGGCTGAGAACCCCTTGGTTAATCTTACAATGAACCAGATTTCAACCTCCCCAACTATACGTCGGATTACTCTTCGCCCATGCTCCCTATTCAGACGCCTGCCTATTCACTGCCCCAGCCACAAGCCCCAAACCACAATGGAGCTTCTATAACCTCATCAGGTGACCTCGGTCATTCCATTCCGCCTCAGCCCATGTCTGCCAGATCTTCATCCATCCCGGCGTCTTCATCAACAGCAGCACCAGCAACCGCAACTTCCCAGGGCCAGAAGCGAAAGCAATCGGACGCCGCCATGACTCCAGTAAACACGGCGACTTTCGACGATGCTGCGCGACTAGCACAGGAGGAGGATAAACGACGCCGTAACACGGCCGCCAGCGCCCGCTTCCGCATCAAGAAGAAGGAGCGTGAGAAGAACATGGAACGCACCGTCAAAGACGTGACCGCCAAGAACGCCACGCTCGAAGCCCGCATCAGTCAATTGGAGATGGAAAACCGATGGCTGAAGAACCTCATCACGGAAAAGAACGGATCGACCATTGCTGACGGTGATATCGCGGGTATGTTTGATAAGTTCCGAGAGGGCCAGCAACAGCAACAATCCGGCGGCGTCGAATCAAGAAGAGCGTAGGGGGAAGAAAATAGCGGATTGATTGGATTAATTCAAATAATATACGAACGCGTTCTTGCCACGACCGCCTTCGAATGCCCTGTCTATGCATTACGCACACCGCCTCCCTTTCTTCTGTTTCTCTCTTGCTACCCCGCGTTCTAGATTTTGGTCGCTGCCATGTCGATCCCGCCTGTTCTGAAGCCAGTCATATTTTGCCAATGACATCCGCTGCTATCACCCCCGCGGCGTGGAGGTGAGAGCATCGCCATGACATGTTCATCTTCTCTTCAGATCTTCTTTCATTATGAAGGAAGACGTCGGATTTGAACGAAGGCAGGAGGAATAAAGTTATATATTCATGTTCATTGTGCGGTTGGAGAAGAGTCCGGGTAGAAGTAGGGGGGTTGCGCTCGGACGATGAAGTAGCCTGTCAAGCTGAGGGTAGGGAGCAGGTGGTTGCATGGGCATATTATCAACTGGTTCATATTCAGCGTGGCAGACGGTGCGGCGGGGGAACGGATGGCTGAACCTCCTACCCATTTATTTACCCCTTTTATTTCTTTTATCTTTGCCTCTCCGGACGTCCGGATGGAGATGTGGTGGTAATATTTGCTCTCTCTCCTATTTCTTTTGGTTTTCTTTTTCTTTTTTACTTTGTTTATACTACATACATCGTTTCTGTTGCATATACACCATGCATACACGTACCACAGTCGTGAGAGGAGGTTTTCGTGAGTTGATTTAGCGGAGGTTTACATTTATCTACCGACCATATTTTTCTCATTTCCCTTTTTATCTTTTGTTTCTTTAAACCTGTTTTCTTCTCTGGATTCCTCCCTTCTCTCTTTTCTTATTTCTCGTTCTACTTTCTGGACTAGGCGAATGACCTGATGGATGTAATGACATGCTTCTCAAGACCTCTTTTTACCTACTACGCGCGCTTTCTCTGGTAATTCTAGTCTCCGCCAGTTGCAGAGGAACTAGAGGGACTATGTACTCGATAGCTGAATCAGTTAGTTGATGAACATTAATGAACTGACACAATAGATAAATAATCACCTTTCAAATATTGGCCGCCAAAGAATGTTTTCCTTGAGTGCCGCCGCCCCCCACTTTTTACTGTGCAAGAATTCCCCTTGATTCTTCCAGTACATATACGTACACGTCGTAAATAAGACAACCTTGGAAGGCACTTATCCGTCAGTCCCAACGGCATTTGTTACATAATTCATCATCCAATCACTTAAAAGACAGACTAGACTACCCTTCAAAGCTATCTAAGGTATGTAACTTGCGGAAGAGAAGAAATTAAAGCTGGGGACGCAAAGGAAAATCTAATCTATCCATCTATAGTATATGTTATCGTGGAAAGGCGCTCAATGCTCGCTATGAAGAAGACTTCCAAAAAAAAAAAAAAAAAAAACGAACAAACAAGCTCATATCACATAATTGATCAAACGATCTCTAGACTCCATCCCTATTCAAATCACATCTCATCCCACCACACATCCCTCACCCACCCTCCCCTCATGACACCATAGACGTATAGCCAAACCCATACACCGTATATGCAACATCTCACCACAAACCAAAACCCAAGCAAATTGCTACGAAAACCTCACCCCCCGACTCGGATCCCACCTCCCCGGCGTCGGCAGAGTCTGGTCCTGCGCCTGTGTCTGTGCCTGCGTCTGTACACCACTTCCACCACCACCACCACCAGCAGGACTCCCCCCAAACCTTATCCCCATCTCCGGCGACCACATCCCCGCCATCCCCACGGGTAGTGGCATGGTACTCGGCGGCGGGACGATGGAGGCGCGCGTGGGCTGTGGGGCGGTGAGGGGTTCTTCTGCCGCTGCTGTTGCGGTTACGGTTGTTTGCGGTTGTTGTTGATGTTGTGGTTGCGATGGGGGTGTGCGGATACCGGGCGATGTGGATTTCTTTGGGGAGGATTGGCGGCGGGGGAAGAGGGGGGGTTGCTGATGCTGCTGATAAGGGTGAGGGTTTGGATGATGGGATTGGAATTGGAATTGGGGCTGATGTTGTTGTTGCTGGTGGAGGGCAGCTGTTGCGGCCGCGACGGCTTGGGGTGTTGGCGCGGCGGCGGCGGGGGCGGGGGCCGGAGCGAGTGTTGGCGGCGGTGGTGGAGATGGTTTTACGGGGGAGGAGAGGCTGAGAGAGGCCATTGCTGATGTATTGGTGATGTCTCTGTTTTTTGTTACTTGTTAGCAAAGTTAAAAGAAGGATAGGGAGGGGGTGAATGCTGGAATAAGAGAAAAAAAGAAAAGAAGAAAGAAAGGTATACATACGTCTCCAACTCCCCCGCCTCCACCCGCCTCCCCCTCACAAAGCCCCTACAATCCTCCCGAAACCTGCCCACCAGCTTGGCCAGATCGTTATAAAACTTCCTCCCAACCTCCACATTGCCAATGATCTCCTTGTACTTCACATAGCCATTCTCCAGCTCCTGCAGCGCCTTTTCCCGCTCCTTCGTCGACGAATCCCCCCTGCGAGCATTCACAAAGGCCCGGTTGGCCTCGCGCAGCTGCTCCGAAATGGCCGCCTGCGCCGCCTCCTCTTCGTCAATGAGCTGCTTGCGATCCACGTCGTAGCGCGCCAGGCGCTGTTCGAACAGGTCTTCGAACTGGCTGGCTTCGATGCGCTGCATGGGTGTTTCGCGTTCCAGACGGGCCGTTTCAGTGAGGAGGGCGTTATCTAATTCATACGGAATAAGCAAAGTTAGTCTATGCTCAGAATAATATGATGCGGTCAGTGATAGGGTGCCAACATACGAATACTATCCCCCCTTGCCTTCTCCCTCAACGCCTCCACCCTCCTCTTCCGCCGACTCTCCAGCCTGCCCACCTCATTCAAACACCCCCTAAGCCTCCCCGCCTCCCTCTCCACCTCCCCCGTCATTGCCATCCTCCTACTACTAGGCACATACGCCTCGATATCCCGATTCGTCCCCGTCAGCACCCGTAACACCCTCTCATTCTCGCGCAATTTGTCCTCAACAAGACTATCGCTATTCTGTGCCGAGGCTAGATACCCCTCGATCTCCGTGGCCTGCGTGTATAGCTTCTTCCCCGCGATCTCCGACGGGTCACGCGTCCAGCGGTCCGTACCGTACTTGGTGCGGGCGCGACTATCCTCATCCTTCTCGGCCATTAGCAGATCGACCCCTTCGGCGTAGATGGCCTTGTCGTTTGCTTTTAGCTTTGCGGTGTCCTTGAGCGAAAGGCGGAGGCGGTTGAGGCCATCCTGCTGGCGGATTTCTTCGGCGTGGGAGAGGAGCGCCGGGGGCAGGCCGAGCGGTTTTTCGAGTGCTTGCAGGGAGCCGGGGAGGTTTAGGGACTGCAGGAGCCTGTTCACATATTACAGTTAGCAAACGTCTTCCCTCTTCTATACACACAATCAATGTCTAACTTACTCCCTCAATTTCCCCGTCATCTCCTCCACCCCACCAATAATCTCCTGATTAACCACCTGGTCCCTCCTCTCCGCATAAATGCTCGCCGCAACATGCACAGCATATGGCACAAGCTTCGCAAACAACGGCCTCCCCAACGGCTGCCCCTCGCCAATCAACGACAGCGCATCCGTCACCTCCACCGGCGCCTTGGCCACCACCATACTCGCGCGATCCAGCAGCTTCAGCTCCGACTTGGGCGGCACAGGGATCAAATAGATCATATCATTATCGCGCTCCGCCCGCTTCAGATCCTCCGTCACACGCGCCTTGAGCCCGTTCAGATCTCCCAGCACCGTGCGGTTGATCCATTTGCCTTCCTTGAGCGCCTCGTTGACGCACGCCACGCTATCGCGCAGCCGCGCAATCTCCTCGCCATACTTTTGCTTCTCCAGGCAGTCGCGCGACGCCCTGTACTGCGCCGCGGCGGCAAAATGGTGGTGCTTGGCGGTCATGTGGTGGATCCAGTCGGTGCTTATGGTGTCTGATTTGATCGCGCAGTCGCCCGCGCTGGCATACAGATCGGACACTTTGGCCGCCAGCCGCGCGATGGAGGCGTCCTTGAGCCCGTCCTTGACGGCCTTTTGCCAGAAGCATTCCTGCGCTTGGGCGAGGAGCAGCTCTTCGAGGCTTCGCAGGGTCATCTCGTCCATGTCTTCTGGCGGGGCGGAGCGGAGGTCTGGCAGGATGTCTGTGCGCAGGTGGACGAGGACGCCGGCGGCGTTGCAGAGGTATTTGCATGCTGTTTTGAGGTTGTCGGGAGAGCTGCTGTGGAGGGAGACGGCGAGTTGGGAGTAGAGGGCGGCGAGGTTGAAGAGGATGTTGGCAAGTTCGAAGCGGAGGTTGTTTTGGGTTACTATATTTAGTTTGGGAACTTATCAGTTCGCCCGTTCGTATTGTACTATAAAATAGTTCTTCGTGCAGTGTAGACTCACTGGGCCTTGATGTATTGAATCCAAAAGCTGGATACCATGAGAAATCCACCCCGACCTAGATAGACACTCAATCAGCATAACCCTTGAACACCCCGCATTAGATAAAAGAAGCCTACATCAACGGGAAACTTCCCCCCCACCCACTTAATCTGGGCCGCATACGCAACCAGCCTTGTGATCCCCGATACATGAGGTTCCTGCACGTTAATCGCGTCCGTCCGTAGCCGGTCGATGATCAGCAAGTCTTCGGCGAACATCTCGGGCCGCTGGTCATATTTGGAGGAGATGTATTGTTTTATGGCAGTCGAGAGGGAGATGGGATGGCTGGTGTGGAGGGGGAGGGGGAGGATGTTTCTAATATTTATTTATTAGCTATTTGGAATTCTAACGGGGGGATGGGAGGATGGGGGGATATTGAGACGAGTGCCCCGCGGAGGGGAGGTAGGGCTGCATGGAGGGGATGGGGATGAGGGAGAGAGAGTGGGAGAGTGGCTAGGACTTACGAAGCCATGGCTGCTTTCAATATTGCCGTTATCGTCTGTGTAGATTCATCTGTGTATTATTAGGGGTATTTGTTTGCTAGTGTTGGCGGAGATATTCAGATGTCAATTCTTCGCTGATGTCAGGCCGCAATAAAGTTAGGTTGGCTTAGAGTTGGCGCCAAGACGGCGGCCCCTGCACGCAATGACGTCGAGACAAAAAACAACTTGAAACTGATATTCAACTGGTTGATTGCTATGGCTTGGTTATGTAGCCTAATTATATAGTAGTAAGTACATGCTATAGTAGAGTACAGGCGCAGTGAACTGGAACTATTTCCTCTCTCTCTCAGCAACTGCTGCAGTATGTGGTGTGACGATCGCCAGGCCCGAGAGCCCTGTATGGCCATTGTAAAAGGAAATAGAGAGATCATAGTAAAAGAAAATAGAAAGATCAAACAGGCATATCCTATGCAAAGCTAAACAAGCACCTTATCCCGTCGGCCGTAACACCCAGACTCCATGATACATACCACATCCGTGTTGCGCCTCCTTAAAGCTGGAGAGTCGGAGCTGGACCGCCACTAGTCAAAAGGGGGAAAAAGTAAAAGATCATATCAAGCAAATATTTATCACAAGAATGAAATCTGTGTCTGCATCTGTCTTGCAGGTAACATGAAATGTGTATCATGCGTCTGCCTTTCCTTCAGGTAAAAGAGACAACACGAAGAAACCTATCAATCAAGCTCATTGATTCTAACCTTGAGATGCTCAAAGGTAGTGAGGAGAATCATGTTCTGCAGGGCAGTGCGCGCGATCGACACAGACATGCCCTTGTACATGGACGAGCGTGCCGCCGCCAACGAAGCCTGGCTGATTTCCTTGGACTTGCCAAGAAGGATGCTCTGGGCACGTGTCTTTCTGGTATCGAGAGTATAGGTCTATGTATGTAAATCAGTAAACTGAACTATATCTTTTACAGAAAGATTACTTACGCAAATCCACGGGATAACACCAGACAAAGCACCTGCAGCCATGGGAGCGCCAAAGGGAGAGTGATGGTCGCCCAGGAAGGTGGAGATTAGCTGTTTCGCTGTCTCGTAGATACCAAAGTACAGGCCGGTCCCGATGGTGTCTCTCAAGGCATGCAGACGGACACCGGTGTAGAGGCCGACGTAGCCATGGCGGGAGATGATTTGCTTGATGGCTTCGATGGTCCCGAGGCGGGGCACGTCGCGCAGAGAGGCGTGGCTAGATGCAGCACCAGCAATAGCGTGAGAGCGGTTGGTCATAAGGACAGATGTTTGCACCACATTTTTTGCAAGCTCAAAGGGGCCTATAAATGTCAGTAACGTTAAAATTGCGCAAAGGAGTTGAAGGGTCAGACAGCACTTACAAGCAAGAGGGGTAGCGGCAAGACCAGCAACCATACCAGCCAAGCTAAAGCAGGCCACGGTGGAAAAGGTGGGGAGGCTGCCTGGAGTATTGTACAAGACCAGGGGAGCTTCTCCGGTCATTCTCTCGATAGCATCGGAGAAGGCATACTTTGCCTTTTGGTAGACGGTGAAATTGGTGACGCGCACAAAAGTGATGCTAACCATGGGAGGTAGTGCTCCTGGAGTGACATATGATAAGAATTTGGTTTGACAAACGGAGAACTATAAGGAGACAAACCTGCAGTATAGCCTCTAATGCCCTCAGTACGCCAAATATAGCGAGCGCAGTCAATGAGGCCGCGAAAGTCATGGCTATTGCAGTATAACAGTTAGATAATGATACGAAAAACAGCATAAGAAGGACTACCTACGTTTGCATGCGTGTCTTGAGGTTTTCGAGCGGAGTCTAGTAACACGGAAAGGCATATATATCAGTATAACTATCCACGTACACTGGGGGTAAGCGGTGTTGATATGGGGTTTCTGGGGAAGGCATAACACGGATTTTTCACACAAATCAAGCCAGCAAACTACATACCACAGACAGAGTCGCGAAGACTGTGGAAGCAGCAGAGGCAGCCTGAGTGCGATACTGCTTCAGCAAGCGGTTTCTGGTGGCTTCATCCATGTTCCAGAAACCCTGGGCGGGAGGCATGTTTGCGTTTTGCGGGTTTGCTACAACGGGCGGAGATGGAGTCGGGGTTGCAGAGGAAGAAGAGGGAGAGGAAGCAGCAGGAGGAGAGGTGTTGACAGAAGTAGAGGAGGCATTGCTAGTGTTGTTCTGTTGTTGTAGCGATGGCATCATTCTTCAGTGCAGAGTCGTGTCTCGGCATGAACCATTCATCTCAGTCAGGTCTGGGCCATGGACTAGGGAATCCGATGGAACGCAAAGCGGCCTCTCAACAAAGAAGTGAGCAGACCTCTCAGCGTCCCACAACTGTCCATTGATGGTGCTGTCACCACTCTGCTGATACACAATGGAGAGACAACCACAAACCCAAGCAGCTTTTTATGGGAAGATAAAAAGGAAAGGGTTGAGTCGGCGCCGAAGTGTGGAAAAGGGGAGCGGTTGTCTGTTCAATATAGGTACCAGCCCGGTATACGGATATAAGAGTCTATACGGGGAATACCCGGATTGTACGTTAGGTACGTAGCGGGCGGCCAGACAGATAGCTCTACGGCGGGGTTCGGGGAACAAGCCGCAATAGCAGATGGAAAAGGGAGTGATCTGAGCACAGGAAATCAGTCAATGAAACTAGTTCAATACATTGGAAGAGGGAATTGGAAGGGAATCAGACCTACACGGGGGGGGAAATGTTTGCGGGAGATACGGCGGGCAGCGGGGAAGGGCCAGAGACGGGAGATATCCTGTTTTGGTGCTGGTAGAGGATATATACGTACCTAGAGCTACAGACTGGCTTATGGAGGGGTTGATATATAACCTAGATAACCTCCATTCGCAGACACAACGCCCTGGGTACGGGGCGACCAGCTGATGGAGCAGAACAGAGTCAAAGGAATATTAATGGGAATATGAGTAGAATATCAACAGCAACAGCAATACTGTCAATCCAATGTCCCCAGCCCAGACCCAAAGCCTGGTCCCAAGCCAATTCCGCATGTGAGAAGTGGCCCAGCCAATCACAGCCGCCGCCAAGCCCACGTTTGCCCAATGCAGCTAGCCTCCCCAGGCCGCATTCGGGCTAGCGGCTGTGGCTGGGCGGCCCTGAGTGGCTGAGGCTGCTGAGTCAGCACCCGCTAGGCCTCATCTCGACAGCGGCAGGATGCGTGCAGAACCAGGAAGAGACAACCAACCATCAAGGTCAAGCAGCCAGGACAACTGTGCTCCGGATAACACACCACCCTTCTACTGCTCGTATCTATCTATACACAGGGCTGCTTTATTTCATGAATAATAACTGCCAGTGCTCCCTCGTCAAGAGCAGCCAGCTCATCACCTTTATATAATCCCAGATAGACGGGAAGCAGAAGCAGAATCAGAAGCACGCGACTCCCCACTACTACTACTATAGTACTTTGAAAGACGGGGATATGAATACCTTCATTATTAGAAGCTGATACCTCTCACTTGGTAGTATTGTCAGGGATGACGTTCCAGAATCCCTGACGTCTCTGAGAAATCAAGTGCCCAGCCAATCTAGCTGCTCTTAGCGGATGCTTATTGCTCAAAATTCCCCTCCCCCGCTTCCCAGATTGGCCTCGCACATATATACACGCCCAACCATTGTTGATGATACGAACTCAGCTATTGCCCTCCTCTGCTAGAATAATAAAGCCAGGTTAACAAAGGGCCAGCCAATAATAGCAATCATCGTCATCTTCCAATACCAAGATAACCTAAAACACGGGACAGCGGGGTACCTTCAGGCGCCCATCACCATGTCAGACTAGATATTTAAAGTAGCGTCATGTTGTAGCTGAACCATGGCTGGTCTCTATCAAAGCCTATATTGTAGACAACTGTGTCGATAAGCGGGATAAAGACTATCGCGACCTCTTTTGTTAATATTTCAAATTCCCGCTCGGTAGTCCAGCTAGCATTGGAATTAGTATCTTTTGCTCTGTAGTCGTAGCCCCCTATAAAATTAAATAGACATTGTGATGAAAGGGAGAACATGGACCTTTCCTTTCTTTTCCCCTTTTGCCAATAAGGCTATATCCGCGTAACTAGTGAGCAGTGTACGGAGTAAGTATTGCGCTTTTCCCTCTCGCGCGGATTTACTGTACCATGGCAAGTCAGCAAATGGCATATCAAGCATTTGTGAAACAGGAAAGCTTGATCTGCCTGTGTCTCCGGCCGTTGAGTATTACCCGTCCTATATATGTCCTGGGCAAGTTGGGCACCCGTGCAAGATGCACAGAATGTGAACCCGGAACGATGCATCAAGCATGGACAACGCTGGTAAACACCTTCGTAACTACGGGCATATCTTCCCAGTTCATACTTGCTCAAGAATGGTGGTCGTCCCCGTGAGACGAGACGCACACGCTCGGTGCCTATCCGGAGTGTTTGAGAATATGTTGATGATTGCATTTCTGGCGAGGCCTAGACGCATGGAAGCGATACGAGTAGCCGGAGAGCAACATAATAAGCACAGTACAGTAGCAGCTAGAAGCGATAGAAGTCGGCGGTCGGTACAGGGTAGCTTGCCTAGGTACTAGGGACAGCTATGCGCGGTTAGCTGGGATGGGCGATGGCAAGGGCCGTGTCGTCATGGCAAGCACATTTGAAGAACAGTATGGAGAAGTATGGAGAAGTATGAGAGACCTGCCTTTGCCGCTCTCATGTGATGTGGCTGTCTGTCTATAATAATAATAATGATAAAATACATAAAAGGGGTTGGGGATGAGGGTTGGCGCTGCAGATGCTTGCTCCGAGGCACCGAGGATCCTCGGGCTCCCCGCAAACCCGCACGGCGCCCGCAATCCTATCCGACCCCCAGCATAAATAATAATAAATACTCGCCGCTGTCTTTGTTCATGGTATTTATTGTTATTTATTTATTCTCCGCTCAGCTCTTACTTTTGAATATCGACTGCTATCACCTCCTCAAAGAGACCTGTAAGTAGCTGCCGACTTCCTTCGAAATTCCCCATTCCGTGGTCTACCCAGCAAAAGAAACCCGGCTAACCACCTCCGCCAACAGACATAATATAATCCCTTTTATTCCATATTCCATATAATCCTATAATCCTCTCCAAAATGGGCAAGAGACAAGCTTCCCCCGCCTACGTCCTCGGCGTGGGCATGACCAAGTTCATCAAGCCCCGCGGCAAGGTCGACTACACCGAGCTTGGTTACGAGGCCGGTGTCAAGGCCATGCTCGATGCCCACATCACCTACGACGATGTTGACCAAGGTGTCGCCTGCTACTGCTACGGCGATTCTACCTGCGGCCAGCGTGTCTTCTACCAATTCGGTCTTACCAAGATCCCCATCTACAACGTCAACAACAACTGCTCTACCGGCTCCACGGGTTTGGCCATGGGCAAGACCATGGTCGCCCACGGTGCTGCCGACTGTGTGCTCGTCGTTGGTTTCGAGAAGATGAACCCTGGCAGTCTGCAAGCCAACTTCAATGACCGCGCCAACCCCACTGGTCTCTTTGGTGAGATGATGGCTGAGACCCGCGGTGTTACCAATGCCCCTGGTGCCGCCCAGATGTTCGGAAATGCCGGTGTTGAGTATATGGAGAAGTGAGTTTGAAAATCGCAAATCAGTTATTCTTGTCCTATAGACCATATACTAACGAACACAGATACGGCGCCAAAGCCGAAGACTTCGCCGAAATTGGCCGCATCAACCACGAACACTCCAAGCGCAACCCCTACTCCCAGTTCCAACAAGAATACACCCACGAACAGGTCGCCAAGGCCCCCATGATCTTCTACCCTCTCACCAAGCTCCAATGCTGCCCAACCTCCGACGGCGGTGCCGCTGCCGTCATTGTCTCCCAAGCCTTCCTCGACGCCCGCCCCCACCTCAAAGACCAAGCCATCCTCATCGCCGGCCAGACCCTGGCCACTGACGCCCCCTCCGTCTATGACACCAGCTCCATCAGCCTTATGGGCTTCGACATGGCCCGCTATGCCGCCCGCACCGCCCTCGCTGAGGCCAAGGTCGACGTCAAGACCGTCAAGGTCTGCGAGCTGCACGACTGCTTCTCCGCCAACGAGATGACCACCATTGATGCCCTGGAGCTGTGCGAGCCAGGCAAGGCCCACGAGATGGTCCGCAAGGGTGACATCACCTACGGCGGCAAGATGGTCGTCAACCCCTCTGGCGGCCTGATCTCCAAGGGCCACCCTCTCGGCGCCACCGGTATTGCTCAGTGCGCTGAGCTCGTCTGGCACCTCCGCGGCTGGGCCAACAACCGCCTGATGAAGGGCACTGATTCCGCCCTCCAGCATAACCTGGGTCTGGGTGGTGCTGTTGTGGTTACTGTGTACAAGCGCGCTGATGGCAAGACTGCCGTTGCCGTGCCAGACGATGTCATTGGCAAGATCAACGGACTCGGCTACAACCCTGCCGTTGAGGCCAAGGGCTTCACTGCTGAGCAGGCCGCCAGAGTGTGCAGCAAGGAGAACACCAGCAAATGGGCTAGGTCGGATACTGAGGAGAAGGTGCTTTCCAGATTCTAAGCGGGAAGCTCAGTCTCGTCTTATTCCTACCTCCCAGCCGTATCCTTTTTGATTTAACGACGAAATAAAATCTCTCTCCGCCTTGGTTCTCTTCGAGAGAACTCCTCTCATCTACATACTCTGTATCATCTACATCTCAATCCTCTTATCCTTTTTTCATGTTGTATATAGCCTTTTTTTTATCATTTCCTTTGTCTGCATCTCTTTTTTTATTTACTCGACATACCCGTCCAGCATCCGCTTTCCAGAATCACCAATATGCTCATAGCTAGAGCCTAGAATGAAGAAAGAATGAATCTTTAACAAACAATCTTCAGATGATATCTCTTCTTTTTCTCCATCTTCCCTTCCCAAAAAAGCGCAACAAATGATACGCATATGGTCTGTCTCTTCAAGCGGAAAGCTATGGACCTCGGCCCTTCGGCCAGCCCAACCGCGCTAGTTGCAACTTTAAACCCGACCGGCTCTGCGGAGGGAAAGCTGGGACTTTGCCGAGCTGATAAGATAACCGGAGCCCACTTCACCAATTTTGCTTGGTCAAAGAAGACTGAGCTCAGCTCAGATGCTCGTAACCGGAGGAGCCACTTGAATGATAAGAGCTTCACCTATGAATTCATATTATGGCCTGCCAGGCCTGTCACCGACTTTTATTCGACCCTGGGGAGGTTGAAACGCTTCACTCGGCGGTGCAGGTTGCATTAACTAACGTGTCCCACCATATTTTCACAGGGAATTCTCTCCTCTGGGTGAAAGATAACTATCACTCTGTACAGCATCCATGATAGGAAACTTCTCGCTCCTACACGACAACAGGTACTTCTCTTCTAAACAATAATAATACACTTGCAGATATGAAAATAGCCCGCCACTAACAGCCTTGTCTATAAAACCTTACTAAATAACGAAGCCCAAGGCTACATCGCCAAAAAGGATCAATCCTTGATCTGCAGAGATCTATCTACCGGCAAGTCCACGTTCTGAGGTCTAGTCGGCCAACGGGAAAGGTCCCTAGAAACTTGATTATATGGGCGACTATTCCCTAACTGTGACATTCTTGCCGTTCGCAGATGAAATCTTACCTTGCGGGCAGTAAAGCGTTAAGAGAAATTCGAGGCGCTCCGTTACACGATGGAGGACGCGAGAGAAGGACGAAGCGTCGCCTAATACGCAGCTAACCTGATTGCCCAAGCAAGCAGTGCGGCTTTGGAGATGTCTTGATTCTCCATATCTGGAGACATCTTGACCTGCAGCTGCGGCTGATGATAGATGAGCCAAGGCCTGGAACCACCATGAAGGCTTTTACTCATTCAGGATCTTACAAGAAAAGAAACGAACTGGACAGACAAAGCCAGGTACCAGGTGCGAAGGCGGGAACAGCGAGCCAGTTACGAGAGACAGGGTTATGCAGGGCTTTGAATCAGGTCTCCAGAAACAGCGCAGCCACAGGTTATTACTATCTGCCACCCGGCATGGAATTATGGATATAACATATTCCTCATGTTACCTTGTCTGAACGACATCGGAAACGGACTAGTCCAGTTTGGCACCATTTGTTTGCTGCAGCACTCATCGCCGGTAATGCAGGTTGAGTTTCTTAAATGTATAGATCAAGAGATTTTGATGGGGAATAGTAGAGATCAGATTTTATAAAACCGTAATTATGAATTGATATTTGTATAAATATATAGAAAACGGCGCAATCCAATGTCACGGTAGTGTATCTCCAACTCTAAATTGACACGTCAGGCTCGATGGAGAAAAGACAAGCAGACGCAACACTAGAGAGAAACTATCAAGTACAAGTGCAATTTTGCCTTGTACCATTTTTGCTGTTGGCATGACTTTTGACCTCGAGACATCATTGTAAAGGACGAACGAGACTTCGATGATGCCTTTGTTATTTCCCTTCTCTTCATTCCGTGTCCTCCTCTTTCTTCTTCAACTATTTCTGCACATTCTCTTCATGTTTCGCCGTTGGTTGGGTAGATACGGCTGGTGAGTAATAGAATTTGGGAAGGACAAAAGCATTGGAAAATCGACGGAATACGAACAACAGGTTTGGTCAGTCGAAGCTGGAGTGTGTTAGTCAAATGGCACTGTGTGAAAAGTGTGGTCGAGCCAAGCACACATCGACAGTCCCTTTCATGCATTCTTTCACAACGCTGTTGCAAGCTTATTTGGGCTGGTACCAAGCATCATCATGTGATTCCTGTTTATCCGTGAGCATCTTCTTTTTTCTGATTCGCTTCAAGACAGGCGAACATCCACAATTGGCGTAAATTCATCTCGTTATAGGCAATTGCTAATTTCCGAATCTGAAAAGGTACCCGACATCTCAATCCCCTTGAGAGCTAAATATCCCCTTGCCAGGCTGCTTATCGAAAGCAGCCCGTACATATAAACATAGACATAGGAAATACAAAGGAGAGAATAAAGAGGAGATATATATATGCCCAAAAAGCGAACCCATCAATCGACATGTCAGGCAGAGCCCAAACAACAGCTGGGATTAGAACGGGCAGGTATTGCTCTCGGTCTCGTACTAAAATTTGCAGAGGTAATGGAGGCAATAGAAATGCGTAAACGCTACCACGACAAGGGTATGTTGGAGACCTGGAATATGTATGGAGAAGGAAAGAAAGAAGAAGAGAGAAAGAGACGATGGTGAATTTTTCAAATTGTTGAAGGTTTGGTGTGGATGTGATTAGATAAGCGAATTATCGATCACGTGCTACCACCGTCTCGCGGAATGGAAGGAACTTAAACCTTCCGCAAGGGAAAGAAACTGCCATTAACGCATCTCGGGCCGATAGAAAACTACCGTACGTTAATGAATATGCCGACCGTATCCCGAACAGACTATTAACTATAAAGCGTACGCTGCAAAAAAAGGACAAAAAGGGAGGCGGGAAAAAAGTAATGAAGATGTTATGCACCAGCCGTGAATCGAACACGGACCTCTTGCTTGGAAGGCAAGAATCCTGACCATTGGACCACTGGAGCCGTTTCGGTTGACGACCAATCCCCCCCAGTAGTATACTAAACCGGGAAACGGAGAATATTAGGGTAAGTCAACCGCTGCGCAAAACCATTTGAGTTTCACCGTCATCTCCCATTACAGGTTCAGGTTCAGCTTCCATTACCGATTTCGAGTATTACTTGTTTTTAGTTTCCTTGGCGACTATGCGCTATGCAGAAATCCCAAATAGTTCTTTACTTTGGTACAGTATCTTGCGGTATGATAAGAGGCTGTGGATACAAAGTCACACATTAACGCCGGTGAGGCTCGTTCATGCAAAGCCTATGAAAAGGTGGTATAAGTAGATCCATCTCTAACAAGTTTCCAGGCCGTGTTCTCTTAGCTATTCGATTAAATCCATAGTTCATCAAAGCATGATCGGGACAAAAGACGGATGAAGCAATAGACGATACGACTAGTATAACGACGTAGAAACCAAACAACAAATATGAACACCAAAAAAACAAACCAGAAAAAAGGAAATAAGAAAATAAAAAATCACCTGGGACACACGGAAACTTACTCGTAAGTCGGTCTCTCCTATTACAGAAGTTGGGCGGAGAGGATGGGAGAGGAGATGATTAACAAGGAAACGTTTGCATATTTCACTCTCAAGCTTTCCTCGATCTGGCAGACTCAATGCGCAATAGGGTGCCCAATCCCAGTGGTTCGTCACCCGTACTGGTTTTAAGGAAGAGTAATAGTCGTGAATTGAAATTGTGCGCTCCTCTTCCTGAATCACGCTCGCTTCAACAACATTGATGTCAGAAAGTCGCTGCGATGAATTCTCTTTCTTGCTCTCGTTGTATGGATGGTCTCAGACCCAAGCGCTTGGCAATTTATGACGAGATCAGAAATAAAGAGGCTCGGGAGCAAGCTTCGCTGGAGATTGTGGCATGGGGATTGTTCCTATTGACAGAGCTTAGCAAAATGCAACAACTCAAGTAGTAAGCATATTCAAACATACCAGGTAACCCGCCAACAGCGTTGAGACCGAGTCCCTGAGGCCACGATCCCATACCGCAAAGGCAAGAGCAAGAACAAGCCTCTCCGCCTCCCATCTGACCTTCTCCCGCAGCGATGGTGGCCTGTGGAGTGGCAGCAACAACGGTGGGTGAAGCTTCGACTGTAGACGAGGCGGCAGCAACGCCGGTTCCAGCGGCGACAGCGCCTCCAGCAGCAGCTCCGCCTCCAGCAGCAGCTCCGCCTTCAGCACCAGCGCCAGCCATGGCAAGCTCCTTGAACTGAGCCTGCGATTGCTCCGCGCTGGGGTTGACACTGAATACCATACCCTGCTGGCAATGCATTCCCTGGGCACAGTACATCCATACGGGCTCCTCGGTAGTGACCTGAAACTCCATGGTTGGCGGCGGGCTGACGGTATTGTCGGGATTTGGCATAAAGCCCGAGTCAACGCCATCGGCCATCTTCGTGCAAGGGTCGGCAAAGGTGGATTGGGTTACGGTGTGGTTCTGGGACATGAAGCTGAAGACGATGGTGTCGCCCACGGCAGCGTTCACAGTTTCTGGCTCGAATACGAGACCAATATCACCGCCAACGATAACCTATAGTATCGAACTGAGTCAGCCTAATGTATTCAGTAGGGAATCAGCAATCACGCACATGATGTTGCGCTCCTACTTGCATAGCAGGCTCATTCCAAACTTGCTCTTCTGCACCACCGCCAACATTGGTCGTGATAATAGTCACACTAAGTGATTGCCCTTGTGGTTGGACGGCGGCGTTAACTCCTCCTTTTCCTGCGCCGGCATGCTGAGCTCCAGCACCTAGGGATCCAGCACCCAGGGCACCCTTATGTCCGGCTGCTGCCCCCAGAACACCGGCACCGGCACCGGCACCAGCATGACCACCATTTCCTAGGGCGAACGGAAGAGTTGCTGCTTTCTCTCCGGCGTGGTTGGATCCTGCAGCTGCTGCCACGAGCGAAGCTAAAGCGAGTAACCTTGCCATTGCTGAGAAGAACTACCTCTTTTTTATATTTTCACCTTCTTTTCCCGTAAGGTTCGCCGGAAAAAAAAAAGTGCTATTAAGACGTCAAGTCTAGCGGATATATATATGCAATAATCGGACGAGGTCCTGCTCGTAGGGAATATTATATCGTAAGTGAGCGACGAGAACGTGAGGCCCAGGGAAGAAATGAAGGACAGAAAGAAGATAAATAGGAGAAAGACCAAAACATATATGGACGCTCCTTTGAATGGCGACGGAAGAAGCAAAGAGAAAGGAACAGAGAATCAGGCGAAAGAAAACATAGTTATACCCGCGTGAACACCAAAGCGGCGCGGCGGCTGAGGTTGAAAATTAAGGGGTTTCCCAAGAGAGTTCAAACGTCAAACCGCCCAGACTACCATTTTTGGTAGCTGGCTCTCTTATATTGTCCATTTTGGAACTCGAAACAAGGGTAGTGTGGTGAGGTCCTGACGATGGTGAAGTGGGAGATGTGCGAGGTCGGTCTCATGCTTGCGTCTCCGCGTTTCAGGTGCGCTGCCAAATCGCAGACCTGCGGGGAGCATCGCATGCTAAGGAAAACATACAAAATTAAATAGAATAATGGATGAATCTGTGTGGTGCTGACTATTCTACAGAGCTGCTTGATTGTTATTGATTGTTGGTTGGATATAGGTCATTCGTTTGCGAAAGCGGGGATAGGTACATGTAGGTATCTACTAAAGCACGTACCAAAGGATGCCGAAGAGGCTTATTCTCATCTTACTAGTCGCGAAAAAGCAAGCATGATTTCCGGCCGATATACTCATTATTAAGGGGGATTCACTTTTATCGTACAAAATCTTCGCATAGTAGGGTATCTGATGCTGATCCTCTAGTAAATGCTTTGCAGCCACGTAGTCAGCTCCTGCCCACTGCGCCGGTTCAAAGGAATAAGTACAATACCCAGAAAACCGTAATCCAACTTCAAACTATCCCTCCCTTCAAGTGCTATGCTGCCACTTCCAGGTCATGATGCCAATCGATCGCCCCGAGATAGCCACGCGTTTCCAATGCACTCGAAAATTATAGAATCCATCCCATGCTCCAATCAGGGTTGGAACTTGATATGAAGTTTCCCAGTATTCCACTTCAGGTAACAGTCCTAAAAGGAAAGGAAATGGTGCTGGCTTTCCCTTTATGGAACCCCTCTCCCTCGATTCGGAACAGTTCCTGTCTCAGCAATGGAACACCGGTCCTAGCGGGAATAAACTATAATGCAGACTTGCTACATATAGAAATAAACTAGATCCTCACGAGGTCTGATTCGCTCGTTGCTGGCCCTCATATAGCCCAGTGTAGTAGCCGGCATAGTACCAAGCCATCATGAGGTTTTTCAACCCATCGTCCGAACCTCGTCTAAATCAGTTCAAATCCTCAGCCACAAACCATTACGAAACTTACTAGATGCATCACCTCCTGCTTGAGTAACTAGATGTGGCATATTTGCAAAGTCTCCGCCGGTGGTGGCGTTATTTGCTTCTGGTTTTGCCTGGGCGCTGGGACGCTCTTCCTGTAAACGGGATTAGTAACCGGTATCCTACTTAAAAAAATAAAAAAAGTAAAGCAATAATTTCGTTGCAGAAGGGTTGAATAGTAGATACCTGAGGGGTTTCCATATCTTCATCGTCGGCCCCATGGTCAGGTTCAGCATAGGAGTCGACCTGCTCTTCCGGCTCGTAGACATCACCACCACCAGTCCCGTTTTCAGCACGAGCCCTAGCCTCCTCTTCTCTCAGAACATCTTCTACATTCTCACCCCTGGCCTGAATGCTGTGATAGAGCTGGATGAAACATACAGTGTCAGAAAGTATCACATCACGTGCAGGGGAGAACGATTGGGGGTTTCGTACATTGTATTCCTCCACGGCATCATCCCATGATTGGATCAGGGCAGAATCATCCCAGATCTCCTCCTGAGTCAGCGGCTTATTCTTCTTGGAGCGTCGTCGTTTGCCCATTATTGTATGAGCTGTGTATGTTTAAGCGATAAGTATCATGAAAGTTGATATGAGCTTGAAGCTGGAGGTCTGCCTGTAGATGGCGCTAACTGAGTTGAGTCTAGGTGGTTCCAGCTGCCAATGGACGGGGAACACAGCTTTGCATGTCTTGGCAGCAACCATCGCCCGCAGAAAAAAATAAAATTTACGATCTCGAAACTTATATCCCACCAGCTGGGAGAAATACAACAGTCTCAATTGAATTCCCAACTTCCAAAACCATCAGCTGCTCCCGATACAATGGCGGCAGAAAAGAAGGACAAGAAGCGCAAAGGTTAGTCCACTATTATTTGCATCTGCTGACGTTGTACTCAACTTCCCGCACTGACATTTTGCTTGAATAAAAAGCCGCTGTTACCTCCGCCCAAGCGCAAACCGACCCGCCCTCGAAGAAGTCTAAGAAGGCTGATTCCAAACCTGCCAAGACTCAGGAGGAAGCACCCAAGTCCATTTTGAAGAAGACAAAGGCCACAGAGGCTACCAATGGCGATTCACCCAAGCCTGTTCCTGTCAAGGTCACCAGCGAGCCCGCTAGACAAATCCGTCCCCGAAAACGCGCCGCGGACTTTTTGAGCGACGACGAAGGAGAGCAAGAGCCCAAGGAGACTAAGAAGAAAGCTACGGCGTCTGCTGCTAAGAAATCCACAGACAAAGAGACCGAAAAGCCTAGCAAGAAATCAAAGAAGGAAGCAGAGGTTTCTGCTCCCGCCGCCCCTTCAGCTAAGAAGGCTACTGCTACAAAGGCAGGCAGTGGAAAGGAATCTTCGAGTGCTGCCAAAGTGGGCAAGAAGAGCAAAGAGACAGCAGAGCCTACCAAGGTTGCCAAGCAGGTTGAAGAGGATGAGGATGAAGGTAGCGGAGTAGAAGACGAAGATGACCAGACTGCGGCCTTGATCCAAGGATTCGAGAGCAGTGGTGATGAGGATATATCTGGCGACGAAGGATTCGAGCCTGGAAAGGAAGTTCCTGCCATCCCAGACGCCAAGCAGATGAAGAGAAAGCTGCGCAAAATGAAGAAGACAAGCACGGAGACCGAGGAACCAGGTGTTGTCTATGTTGGGTAAGCATTAATTATCCCACCCTAAACCTCTCCCTCATTTAGAATCCCAACTAACAAACTACTTTGCTCGCTATATATAGCCGCGTCCCACACGGTTTCTACGAGCACGAAATGCGCGCCTATTTCTCTCAATTCGGTACTATTAACCGCCTCCGTCTCTCCCGCAACCGCACCACTGGAAAATCCAAACACTTTGCGTTTATCGAATTCGCCTCCAGTTCTGTCGCCCAAGTCGTCGCTGACACCATGGACAACTATCTCATGTTCGGCCACATCATGAAGTGCAAGTTCTTGCCGCAGGAGAGTGTGCACCCGGAGCTGTGGAAGGGGGCCAACAAGCGGTTCAAGAAGACGCCATGGAACGCTATCGAGAGACGCAGACTGGATGCCGGGAAGACGAGGGAGCAGTGGTCGAAGAAGATTGAACAGGAGGAGGCGCGGAGAGTAGAGAAGGCTGAGAAAATGAAGAAGCTTGGGTATGAATTTGAGATGCCAGCCTTGAAGGGGGTTGACGAAGTCCCTGTTGCCGCTGAGAAAGAGGACCAGCCAATGATTGATGGTGCGGAACAACCTGCTGCTATTGAGGCTGCTCCCGAAGCGGACGCAAAGACTACCCCAAAAAAGACCAAGAAGGAGAAGAAGGATACCCCTGTGAAGGACGCGAAGAAGACTGCTGAAACGGAACAGAAGAAGGAAGATAAATCTACTCCCAAAAAAGAGAAGGTTGCGGCTGATACCCCTGAGAAGTCGGGCAAGGGACAGAAGGCCAAGGCCAGTCCTGCTGCGGGCAAGTCGGAGAAGAAGACTGAGAAGAAGGGGAAGAAGAGCAAGGCGTAGATTGTTGGTTTATCTGCGAATGGGATCTTTCTTTATCATCTTTTCCTTGCAAATCTGTTAGGTGTTTTGCTTGTGTACTGCGTTTTATTCGGCATGTAGCAAATGTTCAAGGGCTTTAAGAATAGCTTCTTGTTCCCATTGCTTTCCGAAGGTCAATTTTTTTCTGTTCTACCATGATTTTCTTAACTACATGTACTTCTACCCAAATGGAACAAACCTTGGAATGATTTCAATCTTTAGGGTATGGTTAGCATGTCGACCTCAAATGCCAAGCATAGTCACATGATACTGGCTCTAACCAAGTTTGTCCTAGCCTTATCCCAGCACCGTCCCCATAAAACCAAAAAATTTCCCAGCCTAAAACCCTCTTCTTCCTCTCTTCTTTTTCCCTCCCAACTCCTCGCTCAAAGAATCGCATTCAAAGCTTACGCACAGAGTCGAATTGAACCCAATTCAAACTCAAACCCCCCAAGCTTTGGGAGAAAGTCCCCGGACACCCTGCACCCCTCTTTCGCGGGGGGGTTCCCTCAAGAAGCCAGGCAATGCGGAAACGCGCCGCCATAGAAGCATCGTTCACAGCGGCTTAGGCCATCCCTACTTTCCTCCCCTCTTCTTCATTGGAGAGGGGCCCACCGTCTCTCCCGATCCGACTCTGCAGTTCGCGCTGTTGGAGGAAACAATGGTTTTCGTCGGGAGGATGGGTTCTGGGGGGATTTGGTTGATGTTCGTCGTGGTTATATAGTCATGCGATTGCCCTGTTTCGTTCCCATGGTTGTCTACGGATACTGTGGGCGAAAGGGGTAACTCGATGGGGCTTATTCTTGAGGCGAGGAGTTCACCCATTCTTTTTTTTTATCGAAAGGTCTGTAGCTTATGGAAAGCGGTGGTGGGAATTTGTTGGTTCTCATCGCAGAAGCCTTGTCGTATGGGCCGGACTTGATTATTTCTAAGCATCGTGATTTCTCCCCCTTTTTGCTTTTCGATTGTTCAGGTGATGATTCAAATCATAGAGTCAAGCACTGAGGCCCATTAGGGCTATTGACGACTCAAATGATAATTTTTTATTTCTGATGAACATGAGATACCCTGCGTTGGCTTGTTGGAAACTTGTGGGAGCGGCAAGGAAGTGGTGATTCTTTTCTTTTTTTATTAGTTTAGAGTAGTCGGACATTGACGTCGTATCATGTATATATACATGGAAAATACAAAGTTCATATGATTGTTTTTTATCTCGCAGTAAAGCGCAGTCATTGCGCCTTTTTCCCTTCTTTACCTCCCACCCCAGCTCCAACCTTACCCTTCTCTGCTTTCACATTGCCTTTAAACACGTATCCAACCGTAGCTCCCATCGCATCCCCAAACAGCGCAACCACCGTTGCACAGGCACCACTCCAAATCTGAATGCTCACAGTGCCCATGGGTGCTCTGGGGAATGACAACACCCACTCAACCTGCCACGGAATCCAGCCGTCGGGTAGCGTATAAATTGGCATCTTGGAGTTCCAGAACTGCAGGAAGAGCATCAGGCCCGAGGTCCCTGCCCAACGGACGGATTTGACAGTCATGTCGAAGGAGGATTTGGACTGAGTGAGTTGTTTGTCTGATTTATCAGAAAATTAGTATGTCTAGAGTTATATATAAGACGGACATGAAGCGATTAGAACGAAAGACAAAAGTCTATATGTGTATAATAAAACATACTCTTAGCCTCATATTCTTCCAACGCCTTATCATGCCTTCTGCGCAACTTGGCCCATTTGGCAAATTCATCCTGCGAGCTGGTTGCGTTCATTTCGCGCTTGAGTTGCACGACTTCCAGCTTCATCCGGCGCTGTTCCCGGGCGATGCGCGATGTGCCCGTGGGCAATTTGATATAGAGGAGCCATAGCTGTGGAAAAGATTGTTAGATTCTGCGGTCATTGCTGAAGAGATGTTTTTGGCGATCGCCAAATTCCCTCGAATGGGTCGTCGCGGGGAAGCAGCGGGAGGGAGGTCCATACCAAGCTGTCTATTGTAGTGGCGCCAATCGTATTTATAATGTATATGAGGACATGAAGGAACAGGACCGTGATGAGTAGGGACGGCATTTTGTATGTATCGTTTCGTTCGTCAAGACTGAGGCAGGGTTAGAGATTGGGCATTGGAGTGCTGGTGGAGGATAGCTATTTAGGTAAGAAACAGTGAAAAGGAGGTATCCGTTCGTTCAAAGATACTCTTTATCAGTGATTCATAACTGCGGAAGGCGAGCATATCATTCCGCAAAATAATAGACTCGGAGCAAGAGTGACGTTTTCTCCAGCCTGTTGTTTGCGGAATGTTTGTCTGTTGGCGAGAGCACACATGTTTGCCTTGTTTGTTTGGCTGAGGGAGCTTGGGCCAGTTCGGTTCCACGTGATTTTACCTGTTTCCGCCCGGCATCAACTTCTCCAAAGACTCCAATCTCCCCGCAATGACCTCCGGGTCCATCTCTGACAGATACCTCAAGTATCCTGTATAGACCTTGGCAACATTCAAATGTCCTCCCCAAGAGACTGCCACGCCGCACTAACCAAATTTCTCGCATCCAGAAACGACCAAATCTACGACATCCACTTCCTGCCCGACGGCTTCGGCGACCTCCTCCATGAAGGCAATGAGATAGGCATCAGCAAGAAAACCCTGGTGCAGTGCTTCATAAAAGCACGGCAGATATTCTTCAACCTCCCAATAGAGACTGTGACCCAGGACTCGAAATCCAGCAATCAACAACGCAGTGCGCCAGAAATCCAGATTCAACATGATACCCCTCACACCACCTACCCCGCCATCCTCGACGACTCTCAGACCACCCACCTCCTTCTCCAAACCGAAATATTACTCCTTCTAGATACTGAACACCTAACTGCTTGTAATTGGCGTAAGCGCAGAATATGCGCTTTGCAAGAGAGGCAGTCACAATGTCCCACGACCACGACGACGACCACCAGCAGCAGCCCTACATCTACAAACCAATACCTCGCCGCACTTCATTCCGAGATTGCATTTACCACCACGATCCTCCGCTCCCCGCTGCACCGGCACACAAAGTCTCCTGTTTTATGGTTTCACCGCAAATGGGTTATGACACAGCTGTTGGATGTATATTCTGATGCTCTTATCGTTGCATTTGCGGGTTCGCATCATTTGCCGGAGTATGACGTTTCAAAGACGGCGGAGTCTAGTAGTTCTGCTGCTATAGAGCATATCATAAATTATGAAGTATCCATCGTGCTACAGGCGGGCGCCCACCATCCGAAGAATTACTATGCCTTCAGCTACCTGCGCGAGTTTATGGGGTTGTTCGCCAATGCGCTGGCGCAAGGAGGAAAACGATCTATACGACTACAGGACCTAGCGAAGTCTGTGGTGGAAACGGTGCATACGTGGTGTTTGACATATTCGCGGCGGAGGGATATTTCTGCGTGGAGCTTCTTGCTTTGGTTGTTGGAGGCTATGGGAGATGGAGACGATAATGAGGATGCTAGTGAACTTTGCAAAATCGTCATAGACAAAACAGCCCATCTTGGTGAGGAGCTTTCGTGGGAGGGGGAGGGGTTGTGGATCTTTGTTGATCTTGCTGCGAGTAGATTTGGAGTGGATGTTGAATGGCTCATGAAACACGCGCTCGAAAAAGACAAGACAGCGCAGCAGCCGACTATAGGCGATGACGATGCCAACGTAGACGTTACTGCTCTTTCTCATAAGCGCTGGAAGCTATGGGTTAATAGAATGGAGGCGGCGCAGAATTGGGGCTCCACTGTTGTTGTCGCAAATGACGATCCAAGCTGAATACTGAATAGAGTTTCGTCGCTCCACATGAGCATATAATTGGTAGTATCGACGAATAAGTTAAAATGGAGGGTCTGGTTTGGGTTGAAGATTGAAGGCCCTTTTTCTATAGGGAAGGCTCCTACTGCAGGTATATCCTCAGATTGCGCTGTGGCGTAGCGTGCCATGCATAGAAGGACGAGAAAGCAGGAAAAACAGGTTTCCTGGATATTAGTCTCCCACCTTTTGCAGGGTGGCCGTACAAGGGAAATAGAACTAAGAATCATAAGGGAAAATAGTGCAAAGGAGTATTAAATCAAGGGTGACTGCTTTCATAAAGTGACGCCTTCGCTAAATAGAAAGAATAAGAATGTCGTTCACATCGTGCCATCTCGAACGAAAGAGTAATTCCCCATTAGTCAGTCTCCGTCGAAAAAGTAGAGAGTCAAAAGCCACACATATTCATCTAGCAAGGAAAAGGACAATCATTCTCCTGCACAACCCCTCTCCTTCTTTCATCTCAGTCAAATTGATTTTGTCGACCCGGTCGTGTCTGATCTCGAGATAGAGAAGATTTGATGGCGGGGGAAATATAGTATTAACCGTGCACAAGAAACGAAAGGATCCCGGCTAAGTAGAGGTATTGAGTGTTTTCCCCCCAGTCGCAAGTTGCGACGGGGTATCTGGAGTGGCAATTATTTCTTCTTGGCGGCCTCAGCGGCCTTTTTTGCGTTTGCTATTTAGTTTAAGAAGGTTAATAAGGCTTCCTCGTTGGTGATATCCCCCCCAGATGTGTACAGGACATATATAGCAGATGGACGAAAAGGGTAGGGAACGTGTTGCTTTGTTTTGACCATAAGATGTGGATAAACATGAGAGACAGAGAGACAAACAGTGGTAGATGTCACATATATATGGTAGGAAGAGGGAGGATCTGGATAATGCGTGTTCAGCTAGCATGGTGGAGAGAAGGCAGCCATACCTGCTTCTTGCTTCTGGCGCATGATGGCGGCCTGGGCTTCCTTGGTACGAGCAAACTCGGTGCCAGACTGGGTGTTTTTCTTTTTCTGGAGAGAAATAAGACATATCGTTAGCTTTTATGTTTCGAAACAAGGCCCCTCTCTTGTCGATACAGGACACAGGAGTGGTGGTGAACATACCTGCTGAGCCATCTCCTTCTGGGTCTTCTCGCGGGCCTTCTCACGCTGATTTCCACGAGCCATAATGACGGGAGTGAGTGACAGTCAGGGCAGATGGGTCTGAATTAGTTAATGCAGGCGCAGTGGACGGTGTCAACGAGAGTGGTGGTGTTGGATCACTGATACTAATAGAAGGAAGAGGAGAAGGAAAAAGAAAATCGGCTGGAACAAATTGGAACAGCGGGTATGACTCAGCCCTGAGTAAGCAGCCAACTACTCTGCTTTATGATATATCTCTCCATCGATGCAGACAGCTTGTCTCAACCCAATATGTTGAGGAATGCTCCTGACGACTCGAAATGACTGGAACGAGACGTCTGAATGGCAATCGTTTCTATCTTTGTATACTGGCCCCGGGATGATGCTAACAAAGGGCCAAGGCCATTGTTATCGCCCACTCAATCAATCCCAGCGGCTAACCCCTTGCTTGGCCAATGGACTTCCATCAATGGTCGAAACAACGTCTTGTTTCGTCCAGCTTCATGAAACACTAAAGCTCCTGGCAGCCTGGTGAATGGTGCCTCAAAATAGCCAGCGCCAATAGAAGCTCATCAATATACTCTGACCGGGCCTCCAAACATGGCAGATTGGGCCTGTATCGAATCAAATCAACATACTGACTGAGCAGTGACTGTTCTTTTGCAGGCTGTGGAGATCCTGCTGTTGTTATATTCTATGATCACTATTATTATTGCTGCGTGATAAATTAACCTTCGCGCGCGTTTCGTGAAGCAACTTCATGGCCATTCCTCTGGCCGCATTATCTTTACCTTTTCTTTCCGCCCTATCTCTTCTCGGCTGCTCTCGAATTTTCGAGTTCTATTGAAGGTTGCCTTTGATGGCGACAATAGCTTCAATAATCATGTCCAATTCACTGCAATACTACTAACACATCGCTTTCCTCCCGTTGCTTCTGACATCGCTATTATAATACCTCTCTAATTTGATAGCTTCTCAAACCAGAACCTGCCGCCGGCCAGTTCCAACATCCTAATATTAGACGCCTTTCACGCCTCTTGGCTTGTCAAAAAAACCCTTTTCCCAAAGACTACTTGCTACCTCTCTTCATCAAACTTGAACTACCTTGCGGATTCTACCGGTATCATCGAACATTTACCTACCCGGAAATCGCTCTTTTTAAACAGGCCGCGGGCCTTGGACTTTTCTAATCCAGCCGTCGTCCATATCCGTATTACGCCGTCAGAATGGGATTCAAAAATTTCTTCCAAGACAGGTGTGGTCAGGGCTGGGTATATTTGCACATTCTCCGAGTCATCAATATATTATGTTTTTTGTCTGTTATGACTGCCAGTATACTCATGCTGGTCCGAATTTCGATCATTGACATCACGACCAATTTCTTCGTCTTTGATGCGATCAGCCATGTCATAACCATATTCATCTGCAGTACGATTCATTTCCCTCCCTTCAGTTACTCCCCTGTTTCTCTTCTATTACTCCGGCTAATCAATCATTAACCAGTCTTTCTCATTCTCTCCGAAATTGCGGACAGGTCACCAGGATTTTTGGAGCCTTATTTTCAGGACAACTGGCCCTTGCTTGCTTTGAAATCAGGCTTCGTCACGCTCGGAATTGCTATGATTCTCCTTGGCATATCAACTCTGGGTTGTCTGAATAGAAGAGATGTCAGCCAGCAAGAAAACGATTTGGAAACAGCAAAAGACGCTTTTCGTGAGAAAATGCGATATGTCCTCTGGCAAGCTGCAATGGGAGCTGGCATTGTCACCATCCTGTTCGGGTTCGTCAACATCTTAATGGTAGATCCCCTCTTCCTATTACTCTGTAACCTGTTGTATGATAATTAAAAATTTTTGGAACTCATTCAATCAACAATGTGATTCAGAGCTACCTCTTCCGCGAAGCGAAAACGGGAAAGAGCCCCCGCAAGGTCCGACTGCACGGCGATGTTAACGAAAAAGACAACGTCTACGAAAATAACCAGCGGGAGTTCCAGAGGCCCGTCTCTGGAAAATCGTTCCGCCAGACTTCTCTGTTCTCCCAGCCTTCGTGCCCTCAAATTTCGCAGCCACAGCCTCTGGCGAGGTCAATCAGCCAATTTCGGTCCGCAAGTGATCCTCCAATTAGACGATCCTCATCCATAAGCCATCCTCCTCCAAAAGGTCAACGCTATCCAGTCGTTGCCCAGGACTTCAACGCCGCAGGGCAGACCAATGGCGTGCCGAGAAGGGATTCTGAGTTGAGCGTGCGTGACTTGACATATCAGTCGGAGGATAATTCGGTTTACTCGGAAGATGATATGAGGGATGATAGGAGCAAGTGGCCTCGGAGCATTTCAGAGCGCGGAGAAATTGGAAAATTTACAGAAAGTCCGACGGATCTGGAGCATCAGGTTTCAGGCAAAAGTGCTTTTATGCATCCGGCGCAGAGATCTTATATGCGGTGGGAAAACAAGTGAATTGGAGATCTCTTAACATGGTTTTGTGTCTTGAGAAGGGCAGAAGGCGGGTTCTATCATCTGTGCAGCTCCAAAGTTTTGCTGTTCTTTTACTGCCTTTGGAAAAAGCCCCCTGGCACTTGACGCTCTTGATCTGTTGATTAACATGCTAGCTTGCGAGTTGAGGCGTCCTGTTGGTTCAGTAAACTGAAGTCATGCTTTTTGTGGATATTGGCTCATGGTTATTATTATGCTTTTCACGTCTATCATTGTCTTTCTGCTGTTGTTATCTCTTTTAGATTGCGTTCTGTCATTTGGGTTTGATTTTCAGCTTTCTCCTTATGATCATGCAGTTGCGGAGAAGTGCGCGGACTGAGCCCTTTCAAGGCGAACTAAATAGAGTAGTTTCCTTCCCTTCAATTCTTGAATATGTAATAATTCCATAGTATGTCTCCTTGATTATATCTCTGTGTTTAGTTAAATATCCAAAGTATGTTCTGTTGTATGATAATAATAATGCCAAGGTGGCTTTCTCCATACAAACCAACCCCGACGTATGTAAGCCGACCTATAAAAATAGCTCTCTCCGTCCTCTCTTTTCTCCAACATCCGCATCACCAACCGCTGCCACAAACAACCGCCTCCTCCGCCACGCGCTGGCCATCCCATGCCGTCAAGATGGGTAACTACGATAAGTATGCTTCCCCTTATTTCGCTTAGACACGTCCAATAACTGACGCCCAACCCAAACTGCAGTATCAAAACCCTCCTGATCTTCTTCTCCCCGCTCATCTTCCGCCAAACACGCTCTCTCTACCGCTCCCTCCGCACCTCGCTCTCGCACCGCCCAGCACCCCGCCCCCTCCCCAACTCCGCCGCCTTCGCCCTCAACATCCTCTTCATAACCATCTGCGTAACCCTCTTCCTCTCCCTCCCGGCCTCCACAGGCATAAACCCACACGCCCCCTCCCCGAACATCTTCACCCAAACAAACTCCCGCCTCAACACCCCGACGGAGCTCCTCTTCTCCCGCCTGGCCCGCCACTACCGCCCCCCCACAAACACCCTCACCGAGTCCGACCTCCTCCTAAAATCCAAGTTCACCATCCCATCCGCCCGCAAAATCTACCTCCGCTTCGGCCCGGACACCCTAACAAACTGCCCCTTCTGCACCCCGGACAATGAAGCCAGCTATCTAATCTACTACCTCCCCTTCCACACCTTGCTCCCGCACCTTCTCCACATGTTTTTGACGGGCCTCATAACCTCGCGCCCGCTCACCGGCGCCTCCGCCAGCCGCTGGCGCGGCAAATTCACCCTCGCCGCCCTCCTCCTCTTCCTCCTTGAAACCCTGCTAGTCAGCATGTACGACCCAAACACACACGGGACAGGCAGCACCGACATCCCCTCCAGCTTCCACAACCGCCTGACATCTGCACGGTTCCTGTCCTTTACTCTGTTTGATGCGACATGCGCGGCCATAATCTGGCTGACGGCGACGCACCGGTTCTTCTACAAGCCGCCGTCACCGGCGCAGGTGGCGGAGAAGATTGTGTCGAACGTCTCGACGACGCTGGCCGGGGCGACGGCGAAGGCGCATGCGCTGAGTGTAGTGCGGAATGCGACGGTGCGGGATCGGGTGTTGAAGGGGAGGGATGATGCGTATTGGAGGACTGTGGTGGCGATGGAAGGGTCTGGAGCTGATGGTAATAATAATAATAATAACAGGGGTAGTATTTGGGAGGAAGAGGAGGTGGTGAGGGCGATGACGAGGGTTATGCAACGGAGGAATGCGAGTGGGAAGGGGGATGAGGTGGATTTGGGGCGGTTGGGGGTTGAGGCTGGATCGTATGTTGATGGGGTTACGGCGGGTTTGGAGAGGGAGGAGGTTGATGGTGATGATGGAGGTGATGAGAGTGAAGAGTAGATGGGTGCTGTTTTATTTTTGTTTTACAATGTTGACGGTGGGATTGGATTGGTTTCAACTGGATTATTTCGCCTTTCTTTGAATTACATGGATAGAAAGAATGGATTAGAAGGGAACTTATTAGATGCATGAATACCAGATGACTTATAACTATGGAAAGATGTTTATCTTATATTTCTGCTGGTTTCGGTACGGAGTTGCACTTGTATTGAATTTTCCTTGTAGGGCTGAAGTACGCACAGGAAGAGGATGGAGAACGCTTTCTTTGAATAATACAATATGATAGCATTATGACACAGGAATCCTCCATCCGGGCAATTATTTTGGCATAAAGCAGTGCTATATCAACTACTATGTATCGAATAGTCAATCTATAGACAAATATCAAGACATCGGAAAGCCGCCCATAGATAGGCCTCGGGATTCAGGGCCTGTGGATCCATATATGAATCCACTCCGCCACATGTTAGACTACAGGCAACAGTATTTTTCTGGTATTGAATCCCTGATATCCAAATGATGCTTTTGAATAGTATGGTGTCTATATAGATGATTTGGATAGGGAATAATCAGTTGTTTGCTGCTTATTGGCTGGACATGTTGAACGCCAATAAGCAAGTCGGCAATCAGAGTGTAACCGTAACCATCATTGAACCAAATGCATTTAAGTGCTGGCGGCGAATAGAGCGATGGGCCGGATGCCGGAATGCTGGCTCCAGGGACCAAGAATCCAAGAACCCAAGAAGGATCCAAGACTTTCAGGGCTGGCTGCTGTGCTGCTGTGCTGCCGTTCTGATTGATGGTTTTGTGTGTGCCCTGGAATGCTCCCGAGCGGTTATCCAGAGTTTGGGGGCAGGCACATGGCGGATGGATGTCTTGGATGTCTTGGATAATAAAAAGGGTGTATATGAGTAGAACAGGGATGGTTGGTGCATATACACTCTATAGGACGAGATACTGATGCATGCAATAATGAAACAGAGGATATGCAGGCCAAGCAACCGAGGCATCAGTTAGCATCAGATAGCTGATCAGATGAACGGATATACGCATGGTGATTAGCAGAGGGGAAGAGACTGAGAATATTCTCCTCCTCTGACATCTGCTATGGCGTGGTGTGTTAGCTGCTGGTGATTGGGAGAGAGAAGATATTATTATAATTCTTCTTTTTGTTGAGGAGCACGGGTAAGTAGTAAATACTTGGATCTGCAGCAGAGATGCGCCCCGTGCAGCTGTACCGGGTACTTGAGGGACCATTATTCAACAATGTCGTCTTCACCAGATACAACGCAACCCTCTATTGAATGGAAGAATGCCCGCATCTACTGAGTTGGTTATATACATGTAGATATATAGGTAGTAATAGATACAACCACCATTCAAACCACAAACAAGCATTGCCATCTGGGTCTCCCTTTTCTGTCCTCTGGTTCTGCCGTTGCTGCTGAAACCCGGATCGTCGTCTGTCGTGGTTCAGCCCACTCTGTCTCTGAACTTTCTCTAACCACAACCTATCTCTCTTCCTCCTCTCTCTCTCTCTCTCTATTCTTTTCTATCCTCTCCTCTTCCTCAGTATCCTCTTCCTCAGTATCCTCTTCCTCAGCTACCCCTTACCCGTTGACTGAGGCCCTGCTGTCTGTCTTTTCCTCCCCTCCCCCAACTAACCCACCCACCCCCCGTCCAACCAACTTTCCTGGGTTTGACACCCGGGCTTCCTCTCTCGTTCCTCCTCCTCCATCCCACAACGCCGCATTGCCCTGCGCAATCCCACTCGCCCTTGACGTTGGCTTCCTCTATCTCCTTTCTCCACGATATAGACGCTCTCGCTGCCCCCGTGGCTTTGATATCGCATATCCCTGCACCAAATTGATCTTGCATTTTCTTCTCCGCCTGTCCACCCATTGAATATCCGTCAATAACAACGACGATCACAACAAACAACAACCCCTTTTAAATACCCTCAATTTACTAAATTCGACATCTCCGTGGCTTGGCGGTTATCGCCAGGGCTGCTTCTTTCCACAATGGCCAAACCACTATCCAGCCAGCCCAATTCCGTGACCGAAGTCAACGCCTGTGTTTCCACTATTGAAGGCCGCCGGGCAAAGGGTGACACCACTTTTCGACAATGGGTGCTGCAGAACCAGATCGGTAAGGTTGCATGCCATTCAATTGATGCTTTATCGGATCTAATTTGTATGGAACAGGTGTCTGCGTCACCATCCTTACCATGATTTTCGCCCTCCACAACCTCTACCCTTCCCTCAGACCGTACACTTCCCCCTTTTTGCAATTACCACACTACCAGCCGGAGAAGGGAACCTATGTCCAGGGCTGGGATGATATCTATTTTGCCATGGGCGCCATTCTCGCCTTTACTGCCGTCAGAGCCATTGCCATTGAATGGATCTTCCAACCCATTGCCCGCCAATGGGGTCTGAAGAAACAAAAAGCTTCTTTGCGCTTTGCGGAACAGGGCTGGATTCTGGTTTACTATGGCGGATACTGGACCTATGGAATGGTGAGTTCTATAATGCGACCTCATTTTCTTATATACCTTCTTTGCGGCAAGCCTGCTAACTGTGGAGTTATAGTTCCTGTGGTACAATTCAAAATACTGGAATAACTTCCGCGAAATCTGGACCGATTGGCCGTCTAGAGATATCCACGGTGTCCTCAAGTGGTACTGCTTGACGCAGCTGTCGTTCTGGCTCCAACAGATCCTCGTCATCAACATTGAGGAGAGGAGAAAGGATCACTACCAGATGCTGGTGCACCACATTGTCACCAGCACTCTCCTGGGCTCTGCTTATGTATACGGCTTTTACAATGTCGCTAACGTTGTGCTCTGCATTATGGATATCGTGGACTTTATGCTACCGGTATGGTTTGCGTCAGTCCCTCTACATGAACATAGCTAACCAATTGCAAGACCGCGAAAATGCTCAAGTATCTAGGCTACGAAAGAGCCTGCACCGTCGGTTTCATCGTTTTCCTTGTGACCTGGGTCATCTCCCGGCATGTTGTCTACAACCTCCTGTGGTGGTCCATCTACAAGAACGTTCCCGACGTCATGCCCTACGGCTGCTACTCCGCCACTACCACTGAAATGATCGACCCCAACGGCCCCATCGACAACTGGAGCCATCTTTTGCACCCATTCCAAGAAATCGGCGGCCGGATCTGCATGAGCCCGCGCATCAAATGGGTTTTCCTCTCCTTCCTCCTCTTCCTCCAGGTCCTCGCGCTCATTTGGTTCACCATGATCCTCCGCGTTGCTGTCAAAGTGCTCAAGAGCGGATCCGCAGAGGACTCGCGCAGTGATGACGAAGAAGACGAACCCGTGGAAACTGAAGAAAGCGCGACAATCAACTCGATCACTGACAGCACAAACGGCACAGCAGTCGTCTCGGGCAGCTCTGGCAGCGCGAAGTTGGCCAATGGTTCCTCAGTGCAGGGGCACCACCCTGTTCGCATCAGGACTGGTCGTGGCCGTGTCACGCTCAGTGATCAGAATGATCGGAAAGCATTGCTAGGAAGGATTGGGTGCGATAAGCCAACCTGAAGGCGGTCATTTTTCGAAAGGATTTTTTTATTTTGAAGGAGCATATTCGCGGTATCTACTTTTGTCACATTCTTTTTAATCTGCGCTGTGTTATTATCGGCTACAATATTGTTTCTTCGTTCTTTTTTTTCTACACGTTTATGCCACGTCTTTGCCAAACTGCCATGCCATGCATCATATAATTCTTGTCCTTTCCATTCCTCATTTCAGTACGAAGTTTTTTTTTCTTTGGCCACCCAATTTTTCCTTTTGAGAGGAAAGATTTGTCTATTTTACCATGCACATGATTGGTTTCCCTTTCTGCTTTGCCGTTCATTTCAAGATCTGTCCATATCTATGAAAGATTTTTCCTTGGAGGGATACTACATAAGATGATTCTCTCTTGTCCACAACCACGGGCCCGGGAAGGGGGGACTGGACCGGAAATTTGTCATCAGTCAAAGGTTTCCATGAAGAAAAAGTACCCAAGTACTCTTGTTCCCTATCAATCCCTATTGTTGTTAAGGCTTGCTTTTTTCCCCTCCTCTGTTGCCTCTGTTCTGCTTTTCACTTTTGTTGTTTGGTGGCTTCTGATTTTTGATTTGGTTTCGATCTTTGTTGTCTTGCTCAATCATCTTAAACTATACCCAGCTGAAGACTTGTTAGTGTGAGTTCTGCTTTTAATGTTTTGTGTGAGTTTTATATATACGTATATACGGAAATGTTATGTGAAGATTTTGACGTTGAGCCTTTTCTGCTATTATGTGATTTGTTGCGTTTTGTTTGCTATTTGATCAAAGTCGAGGCGGAGGTTGGGATTGAGGTGAGTGAATCCTGCTCGCGCTGCAGACCCTATCCTTACATGTACATGTATTACACCGAGGTACTCCCTTGAAATCCGGAAAATTGAAACGACTAGCTATACACACAATGCTTCATACGGAATATTAGAGGTAGTCAGACTCCAGCAATTCCATCATATACTGATTGCCTCGAAACCAATCCTGCAGTGTCGGCGACATCCCTCCACTACCACCACCAACCGCAACACCATTTTCAGCCTGCTGCTGCTGCTGTTGATGCTGCATCTGTCCCATTCCATTATTTCCCATATTCATCATGCCCCCCGCCGGCGGCCCGAACCCCAGCTCCCACAAATAACTATCAACCTCATCCGCATCCCATTGCCATTGCGGGTCCGTCTGGCCCCCAGCAGCAGCAGCAGCACCACCACCACCACCACCAATACCTCTACTTCTCCCCGCCCCCTCAACACCCGTATCACCACCAAACCCAACCCCTCCTCCTCCCCGACCAATATTCCCAGCAACAGTTTGCTGCTGCTGCTGATTCCCCTCCCTCATCCTAACCTCAACATACAACCTCGCCACCTGAAAAAACACCGCACAGAGCCTAAACAGCCTCTCCCCGCCCTCAGAGATATCCCGTGCGCTCTCGAGTGAATTGCTCACCTGCTCCAGCAGCGCCAGGTCGTCCAGCGAGGCTGTGGCGATTGTGTGCGTAAACAGGACGAGGTAGGGGGTGAAGGGGCAGTGCAAGAGGGACCAGACGATGTAGCCGCGCCAGAGGTAGTCGTTGGGCTCGTTGTTGTGGAAGTCTGCGACGAATTGCTGGTGCAGGCGTAGGGCGTTGCGGGCGGCGTTTACGCAGGCTGGGTCTAGGGAGGAGCGGGTGGTGGTTGTGGTGGGGTCATGTGGGTTGGTTGGAAGGGGGGCGGGGGCAGGCTTTGCGCGGTAGATGATTGTGAGGAGGTGGTTGTAGCTTAGGTCGGCCATGGCGGCGGCGTAGCGGAAGAAGGAGGAGTGGGGGGTTGTTGGTGATGGTTCGAACTGGATGGTGGTGGTTTTAGCAATTCGTGGCTTTTCAGGTGTTTATCGTTTCAGATGGCAGAGAGACGGGGCTCAGGGGGTTAAGGGGAAAAAAAGAAAAAGAAAATAAAACAAAAATCTCCCATACCGGAACATATCCCTCCTTCCACACCTCCACCTCCCTCGCCAACTCCTCCGCCCTCTCCCCCCTCACTCGGGCCTCCTCCCCCAACGCCCGCACCGAATACAACTGCTCATAAATCCGCGCCGCAATCTTCGAATACGTTATCCAGATCCCATACATGGAATACCACGGCCGATTCCGCTCATCTGCTGGCGGGCCCGGAAACTCAAGTGCAATATCATAATCCTGCAACGTCGAGCTGCGGCCTAGCAGCAGCATCAGATCCTTGTCCAGCACGTAGATGAACCAGAACAGCGTCCGTTTTGCGTTGGCTTCTTCCTCGCTGATTCCCGGCCCGCTTACGGTGTGGTGCCAGCCTAGACTCTGGCACATGCGTGCCGCGGCGCTCGTGTATACCCAACACAGCGAGGGTTTGGAGAGCTCGGTGGCGTGGAAGGCGCCTAGGGCTAGGGCGATGATGTTTTCGTAGGAGGGGGTTAGGGAGAGGTCGAAGGTGTTTAGGGCTGTTTCGAAGTTTAGGCGGCAGGTGGTGGCGTGGCGGGAGTAGGTTGAGGCGGGGGATGATATCGATGTCGATAATGATGATGATGTTGCTTGATTTTCGACTGGCTCGTGGAAGTAGCGTGCCTCGTCGAACATGTAGCTTAGCGTGCAATTTACGATGGCGAAGTGGGCGGTTGAGTAGTCTTCTGTGCAGAAGTAGAGGTCCTTGCAGAGCTGGGTGATGCTGGGGACATCGAGGAAGGGGAGGTTGAGGAGGAAGAAGGGGGTTGTTTCTGGGAAATATCAGTGGTTGTCGTACTTGGTTCTTGAAAAGGGGAGATGTAAAGGTGATGTGCCATGGGAGTTAAAGACCAAAAACCTTTTGCCTTTCTCAGGAGAGAGAGCACCGCATCTAGTGGCGGCAGCTCTAACGCCGACAAATCGATCTTGCCCGCCGTCGGCTTCTGGCCCGCGAACCGCAGCGTATGGATTGACGACGGAAGCTTCTGTCTCGCGACTATATCCTTCAATGCAGATAGCGCATCCATGATTTCTGGGCTATGCTCTGCCAGCGGGGTTTTTACCACGGCCTTTTCGAACAGCTCGCTGGCATGCGCGGAGTGGGCAGTCATTGAAGTCTCGCCTTCGTATTCAGGGTTTTGGTTCGTTTTCTTTCTCGTTGTCAAATTTGCTCTTGGTGGTGGTGGTGCTTCTTCTGCTGCTGGTAACGTAGTTGGTAATGGCAATGAAGGCAGGGATCGCTGTTCCGCCGCATGGCCGCCATCAGAGCCATCGAGGCGGAAGTCTCGGGACGAGCGGGGCTTCTGTTGTTGTTGTTGTGACAGTGATTTATTATTGTTGTTAATGTTGACGGTAAGGTCACGCAAGAGTTGTTCAATCCCTGCGAGACGCTGGTCTATGATTTCAATCTTCTTTTCACTACGAGATAAAATATTTTAGTCCCTGCTGAATCCGTTTCTTCTGCTGGTTGGGAAAAAAGAAGGAGAAGTGAATTGTAGATGTGCATACTATTGATGCGAGATCAAAATCCTCTGCCGCTGCTCCTTGACTCTTGGAGATGTCCGACAAGTAGACTCTGATGTCCGACAATTGGAGCAGGGTGAACCACGGTCACATTTGATCTATGCATGTATCAATCAGCTTATGCACAATCGAAAATGGGGAAAGGGGCGAAGGCAATATAAAATAGGACAAACCTTTCGAATGCGGCAGTTATCACACTATCTCTTCAAGTGTTAGCAGTAGCTTAGTCTGACTTCAGTATATCAAGTCGTTATGAACGGCTTTTGACTATTGTGCAAGTGTTGCAGGTACTAGACATACTGCACGGGAAGCGGAAGTCTCCTGACTGTGTGGCATATCTGCCTGGTCAACATCCATTATCTCTCGCAAGGAGGAGTATTACTCTGCAATCGATTTAAGGATGAGGAAGCTGTCTGGGGCCCGAGATCCCCGTAGGCCGAGATAGGGGCAGCTGGGGCTATTTAGATATTTAGATAGCTTGAAGCCGTCGTAGTTCGTTCATGGACGATGCTCAGATGGTCTGCTCATGCATTGCTGTCAAGCGTCAAACCTTAAGGTGTCCCTGACTGTGTCACACGGAAACAAATTCTCCGACTGGCCATGAAGATCTGACAGCGGGAGGTTGAGAAACGACCTGAGATGCATATCAGATATCTCGAGTGTCGTAATATCTGGTCGGAGTCCGCGGGCTCCGGGCGCTGGACGGCACCCGGGCGGCGATGCTTGGCATTTCTCGGAACGAAACAGACGAGCAGACCACGGTCACTTATTATTATTATTGGCGCAGAATCTGAGGACTGTCTTGTTTGAGTCACGGAACTTCGTGTCTGCGCCATGGCGAGAGCTGCCATGCCTAACGGTGCAAGTTGCAAGCTTCACCCAGTCAGTGCCAGTCAACAATACAACCAAGAAGCTCTGGGAGCTAGCTGCCACCCGTCGGACGGGATCGGATATTGCCCCAATGAATCGCCTGGAGCGTGCCGAATACGATTGAAGAATAATATAAAATATAGCCATCTAGGCTGTCAAAATGATGTCTATGTGGTCGCTGTCCTCGGATTCCGCGCGAACCAGGGGCTTGCTTCAGGGTATTAATATGGCCGCCTGATGACAGGGAGCTATCAAAAAGGTTAAATATAGCTCTGGCAGAGCGAGCTGTGGGGAGTATTTGAGAGCTTGGGGACCCTGCTGTGGGAGCTGCTGAGAGCCACAGCATTATTTGTTCTACCAGCGACTTCTCAACCATGTCGCCGTCTGAAGCTGAAGAGAAATTGCCATCAATACCAAGCTCTGATGGCGAGTCCAAGGAGGAAAAGCCACACAATGGTGGCATGCAAGATCTATTCGTGAGTTTTCTTTTTGTTAATTTCGCTGATTAATAACGAATAGTTTCCCGAATCTAACCAAGCAGCTAGAGAGTGTTTTCTTACGCAGACTCAACTGCGTGGGCCCTCTATGCCGTTTCTTTTGTCGCAGCCATAGCTGCGGGCCTTGCCATGCCTTTGATGACTCTCGTTTTTGGTGGGTTTGTGACGGTAATCACGGATTTTGCGACAGGAGTTTCGACACAAGAGCAGTTTCGTTCGGAGGTGAACAACTTTTCGTAAGCTCAAGAGCCCCCTTAGAAATGTAGAACCTAAGCTAACAGGAGACAGACTTTGGTTCGTATATTTATTCATTGCCAAATTTATTCTCACTTATATCTTTTCGGTACGGAAGAGAAATCATGATCATCCTGTATCGTTGAATTTACATATGCTGACGCTCTGAAGGTGGCCATTACAATTGCTGGGATTAGAACCACCAAAAACCTCCGTGTCGATTTCCTTGAAAAGACCCTTCGCCAGGATATCAACTTTTTTGACTCCTCTGACCGAGGGGCAACCTCTATGCATGTTACAACAAACGGAAATCTCATAAATCAAGGCATTGCTGAAAAGCTCACGCTAACCATACAAGCTATATCAACCTTCTTCGCTGGATTTATTGTGGCTTTTGTTGCACAATGGAAGCTTACGCTGATCGGAATATGCGTAATACCAGTAATAGTTGCGACCATGGGTGTTTGCATTACAATTGATACAAAGCAAGAAGCAACAGTTTTGGGATTCTATTCCAAAGCCGGTGCGCTGGCAGAAGAAGCCTTCTCAAGCATTCGAACAGTTCAAGCCTTTTGGGCACATCCTCGATTGGCGAAATCGTACAACGATTATTTGCAGCTTGCGCATCTTGAAGGAAACAAAAAGTCACCCAATTATGGCGTCATGTTTTCGACAGAATTTTTTTGTATCTACGCTGCTTATGGCCTCATTTTCTGGCAAGGGATCAGGTTCTTGGTAAGAGGGGAGATCAATGACTCCGGGACTATCGTCACGTAAGTGCTCTTCGAACTCATTCACTTTTCTGGTCCTAATATCAATACAGGGTTTTATTTGCTATTATTATCTCAGCAACCGGACTCACCCAGATGACCCCCCATACCGTAGCCTTCACCAAGGCGGCTTCCGCTGCATTCGAGCTATTTAAGACCATAGATCGGGCTTCCGAGATTGATCCCCTATCTGAGGATGGCCTTCGGCCGATTGAAATGAAAGGCGATATCCAAATCAAGGACGTGCACTTCGCCTACCCTTCTAGGGCTGCTTATCCTGTTCTATCCGGATTGGATCTCCATATTCCTGCTGGCAAAACCACCGCATTGGTTGGTCCGAGCGGTTGTGGGAAAAGCACTATCATTGGACTTCTGGAGCGTTGGTATAACCCAGCGAGTGGCACGTTGGCCATTGATGGGTGCAATATTGGGGAGCTGAATCTTAAATGGCTTCGAACACAAATGCGTCTTGTTCAACAGGTATTGACTTTATTACATTGCAACTTGACAGAATCTGGACTGATTACTCTAGGAACCTGTATTATTCAATGGAACGATATTCCAAAACGTCTGCCATGGTCTAGTTGGGACAGCTGCAGCGAACTTGTCTGATAATGACAAAATGGAACGTGTAATTGATGCCTGCAAGCAGTCAAATGTTCATGACTTCATCGAGGAACTTCCAAACGTAAGAAAGGCTATCATGAATCTGCCTTGGGGCTTGACTGAGACAATTGCCAGGGTTACCACACCGAAATGGGGGAGAGAGCTAGCATGCTTTCGGGTGGGCAGAAACAGCGGATAGCTATCGCGAGAAGCATAATATCAAATCCAAAGATATTTCTTCTCGACGAGGCGACAAGCGCTCTAGATCCACGCGCAGAAAGGGCTGTTCAGGAGGCAATCGACAAAGTCTCTGAAAATCGTACTACAATTGTTATAGCCCATAGGCTTGCAACTATCAAAAACGCTGATAACATCGCCGTCATGGCAGCTGGTAAGGTTGTCGAGCAAGGGACCCATGAGGGATTGATTGCAGCTGGTGGTGCATACGCACGGCTAGTTGGCGCTCAGGACCTTGGCAGCAAAGCAGATGACGATGAACACGAAAACGTTACCGAAATCGCTGAACCCACCGCCGCAGAAGGTGGTTTCTCATTGATGCGTACGACGACCTCGAAGTCCTCTGTTCACGCAGCACTGGCAACTGCCGACGGTCCAGTGGGTCCATTAATTGAAAATAAATACAGTTTGCTGAAGTGTTTGTATATCTTCTTGAAAGAGCAAAAGGGAATTACGCTCGATTATACTTTTGTCGTGGTCGCTTGTGTCATGGGTGGTAAGTCTCCGTGCCATCCCCTATCTGCTCAGAAGCTTCAGTTTTAATTTTTGTGTGTGAATAGGATTGACATTTCCCGCGCAAGCGATTCTTTTCTCTCGGCTAATGACGGTCTTTACCCTTCAGGGGCAAGCTATGATAGAGAGAGGCGACTTCTTCGCACTCATGTTTTTCATGGTCGCAATTGGGAACCTGATCGCTTACTTCCTCCTTGGTTGGTTTTCAAACCGTGTTGCCCAGGTTCGTTTTCAGAAAACATATTATCCTGTGAACGTTGTTGACACATGAACAGGTGCTCACGCATCGCTATCGTCTAGAAATATTTGATACGATCCTCAAGCAGGACATGGCTTTCTTCGACAAGCCAGAGAATGCAGTTGGCTCCTTGGCTTCAAGCCTCTCAACAAAACCCACCCAACTTCAAGATCTCATAGGTTTCAATTTCCCACTTATGCTGATTGTCCTTGTCAATTTGATATCATCTTGCGTTCTTGCACTCATCGTAGGCTGGAAAATGGGACTCGTCACCATATTTGGGGGCTTGCCTCCGATGTTACTATGTGGCTATCTTCGCATTCGCCTTGAGATGAAATTTGAGTCTTTGACGGGTGACCGGTTCGCGAACAGTGCCGCACTGGCGAGTGAAGCGGTCTCGTCCATCAGAACCGTGGCCTCACTGGCTCTTGAAGACCAAATTTTGTCCAGGTATCATGATAGTATGAGTGGGATTGTGAAACACTCCATGCGAAATGTGGTATGGACTATGCTATGGTACGGTCTGGCACAGTCTATAGACTTTCTTGTGATGGGCCTTGCGTTTTGGTAAGTACTAACGTCTCATTATACTGGCTGCAAGGACTGATAGTAATCTTTCCCAGGTATGGTGGCCGTCTTGTATCTTTTAAGGAATACTCCCTGAACCAATTCTTTATCGTTTTCATCGGAGTTGTTTTCAGCGGACAAGCGGCCGCTCAATTTTTCGCCTATACAACAAGTAAAGTGTTCCCCATTACCGTTAGTACGAGAATTTTGAACTGACCGTCGAGAAAGGTATAACGAACGCACGCATTGCGGGAAATTTTATACTTTGGCTCCGTAGTTTGAAACCCCATATTCAAGCTCATGACGATACACCTGATACAGATCCCTGCAATAAGCCACATGGTGATGGCCTTGTCGAACTCGAAAACGTCGAGTTCTCTTATCCACAACGTCCGGATGCCCGCGTCCTTCGCGGAATAAACGTTGACGTTAGTTGATAACTATTCCGCTGAATATTTTTCAGATTGCTAACGAAGAACGAGCAGATCCAACCGGGCTCCTTCGCCGCATTTGTCGGCGCATCCGGCTGTGGCAAATCCACCATAATCTCCCTCCTAGAACGCTTCTATGACCCCACCTCCGGCTGCATTAAGTTCGACAAAGACAACATATCTCAGCTATGCCCCCGCCAGTACCGTCGAGGAGTAGCTCTCGTCCAACAAGAACCAACTCTATACCAAGGAAGCATCCGCGACAACATCGCCATGGGCCTCGAAACCGATGCGACCCAGGAGCAAATCGAAGAAGCCTCCCGCCAATCCAACGCGTTTACCTTCCTCTCCTCGCTTCCGGACGGCTTCAACACCCTCTGTGGCTCGCGCGGCACACAGCTATCTGGCGGCCAGCGACAAAGAATCGCAATTGCGCGCGCGCTGATTCGCAGCCCGAAACTGCTTTTACTTGATGAGGCGACGTCCGCTCTCGATACAGAGTCTGAGAGAGTGGTTCAAGAGGCGTTGGAGAAGGCTTCGTCGGGCAGGACGACGGTGGCGGTTGCACATCGGCTGTCGACAATTAAGGATGCGTCTGTGATTTTTGTGTTTGGGAGGGGTAAAGTTTTGGAGGCTGGGACGCATGCGCAGTTGCTTGCTAGGAAGGGGGTTTATTATGAGATGTGTTTGGCCCAGTCGTTGGATCAAAAGGTTCCTGATAAGTAAGGACTTGGGGGGTGGAGGTATTAAACTCTCACATAAATGTAGAGTGAGTCGCCTCGATGTTATATTTCTTTTCATTTGCCCTGTTTTACCCATATCATTTCTCACAAATTATATTTCTTTTCCAGTGCGATCCTCCTTCATGTATATATAATAGAAGCATACCATAGATGCAAATCTCATTGAATAATTTTTTCCGTCGAGTGTTCAATACCCAATCATTTCTCCATATGTTCATCATGTACGATGCAGCACCTCAACTATAATTGATACATTATGAAACGAAAGCATTATTTATTGTCTAGTGATACTGAATTTTTGAGGCTCTCCCGTCTGCTCAGACATTGAGAACCAAAGATATTGACCACAGTCAAAACTAGCATTGCAAGTTACTAGTCAAGTAATGACAGGCCAAGCACACAACCGTCGCATTCCACTACCCAGCAAGGTTTCCTTCATTATTATACAGCTGGATCAATCATCGGGGCCCGAGCATACAAGATGTGCCCACTCCTCGCAGAAATAAGCACTATTGCTGTCACTGCCACAGGGTGGGGGGGCCTACTACAGATAACCGATCGCCCATACAGAAAATATCATTATTGTTGGACACTTGGACTGATGGAACCAGAGGCGGGCGGGCGGTGCATGCTTCTCAGCGTAAATGCTCGGAGACTTTTCAACATCTCCATTTCATATTATTATTAGGGTCTGATTCCTGACACAACAGCAAAACTACTGGTGGCCGGAATCGATCAAGAGCAAGTTGTCAGTGTAACTGCGCTGGTTGAGATTGGATTCTATACAGAGCAAACTGGTAATAACTGCTGAGGTCCGCAGCGGCACTTGATATCTGATTTGACATAAATTCGCTGGTACACGACACAGCAGCAGTATCAGAGCCATGATAAGATCGTCATGGCAGGGATTGTTATGACCCCAATGAGGCCCGGCGGCGGGGCTTCTGCTGGCATTGCTGCGCCTCCACATATGATGAGAAAGGCATGAAGAAATGCTATATAATCATGCTTCGGGCTTGGATTATTCAAGTTTGCGAAACAAAAATTTAAAGAATATTTGTGTCTTATTTTGCAACTAAAAAGTTGAAATAAGATCATTGCTATTTTCTTTTTGAATATTCCTTCCCTTCCGCAGAAAGGACCATCCATATAAATGAAAAAGCAGGATTCATCGCAATGCGACCGGAGGAAAGTAAGAACCCCGTGGATATCAGCTACCGCAAGATCGTCTCCGCAGGCGTTATAGCATGGGCTTTCTCAATATTTGAGATTGTCCTGGCCACTCTACTCTTTCTGAAAAGTACTGGTATTCTGGCCCCATTTTCGGCGGCATTCAATTTGGCTGTGGTATGTTAATTAGTGGTATATTTTTCATAATCCCGGAGACATTTGTACAGAGAAAAGGATAAACGGATAAGGATAAGATGGGGCAATAAATGGTTGTTAAAAGAAAGACAGCTTTGAGATTGACATTTGGCAAAACATACAGGCCGCCCTTCATGCTGTCCTCTTCTTCGCATACTACACCCGCCTCTTCAAACCCGCCTCTCGCAGCAAACCAAGACCTAACAGCACATTCCTCGCAACTCTCGCCTTCTCTACTGTAATATGGGCTGGCGTATTCTCACTCATGTTTGCATCCGGCACGGACGATGCTTCCCGGAAAAAATTGGCTAAGCGGAAACCCAAGGGCGGCGGGGGGAGAGGTGGAGGCGGAGGCGGACGAGGAGCCGGTGGAATTGGAAGTATGGAGAGTCTGGTCATTGCCGGCGGGGTTCTTGGAGCTATCATCTTGTAAGCTTCCCTCTTTCGCTCTTCTAAGTTTGGTTGGTTAGGGGTTACAAATCCCACGGATCTGGCCTGCGGTTTCGCAGTCATCACAATCTTTCAATTGACAGTTGCTGACATGTCATGTTGGATTCTAAATAGCATCACAACTTTAGTTCAGTGGTATTATGTCTACAAGCTTTGTAGGGTCAAGTTTTCACGGGACGATATACAGACGTCTGCTGCGCTCAGGTTAGGGAGGGGTTGGTGGTGGAGTCGGCTCAACTACTGGAAATTCGATGAAAGCCTGAAATTACCGAGAACTGAGCGGAATAATATGGAAAACTTTTGGTTTAGCGACTGAAATGGGTAGGCTTCTTCTGATGACTTAATGGGAGATTGTGGCAATCGAGTTGGTGACTTGTGCGTTTTAGGCCCTGTAATTAATGTTTAATGTCTAGTATATGAGCCCAAATCTTCGAACATCGTAACACGCGCGGTCTCGTATCGTGGAGCAGAACTGAAACCATAATTTTTCTCTAGAAAAGTAGGAAGTGGATGAGATAACAACTCACTGATGTTGACATTACCCCTGAATCCGGGACCTGTCGTAGATCTATGCCTTCATTTTTCATGATCACATATTATCCCGAGCCGTCAAAATCTGATGTATGTACGCGACGTCGATTTTCGGACTATGTTTTTCGAAAGCCGTATCGTGCCGTGGTGAATGTCATGTCAGATAGGACAACAAGCTCAAGGCGAGCGAGAAGTCGTACTGGCGAACTAGCAAGCTGCAACTCCCGCTTCCGCGAAGAGTGATGCACCGGGTGTGCTACTAGCAGAGGATGTAGCACCTAGTCTAGCCAACACAAGCGATTTGCTTCCATCATGCATCCGCCTCGAAAGCTTTCTGGCAAACACAGCCAAGTTGGTGATGACCTGCGCCTTTAACAGGTTTTCTTTGATGTCCTCCTCTTCGCCTTCTTGTTGGTTATGCCTTTCTTTATCCTAGGGTTCCACGTTGAATTGGTGAAGGTACAAACCCTCATTGGCGGAAATTGGTTATGAGTTTGTCCAGCAACATGTATGCGCCCAGAGTATCTGACCCTCGTGCTTCTCTATCAATGTTAAGAATCTCCACAGGCAGGTCGCCAATATCCATAGAATACAGCCAATCTAGGCTCACTGGTACCATTCTCGGGCCATTACACAAGCTAACGACCGAGAGTACCTGTTAGGGCCCTGTTGGAATTGCTTGCATAGTCAGACAGAGCGAACACCCGCGGCACGGAGATATTGAGACGCTCGATCACCAACTTCAGTCGTCGGATACTCCCTAGGAAACCATAGAAATCGTTGAAGAAGCAGTAGCGCCCATGCATTGGCCCATCTTTAATCCCGAATCAGACAAACCCGAAAGCAAAATGCTGTTGAGCATATAGTGCCATCTGCGCAAATCGTGCTCGTCCAGCCTGGATATTTCACCACAAGACCGGGCCTTTGAATTATTCCTAGAATGCATTTCGGTAAGATGGTGTATACCTCTTCACCTTGACACATCTTTTCAAGTTCAGGCAGTAGCGACCCATGGCTTCTTCATATGTTCGATTGTCACCAAGTTTATGCGCTAACATGGGGCGTTCTCCGCAGGCCAGGATATTCAGAACAAGATAAGCCTCCGTATGCCGTGAATTCATCTCAAGTGTAATTGCGAGCGAAGTGGCAATCCCTGTGAGACAATTAGTGCCTGAGCATGCGGACGCGTCAGATCTGTTTCTGTAATATGGGAGACTCGTAAGTAAGATGTTCCATGCCCTCGGGTTGCGTTCAGGCCCCATCTTGCACTTCATGGCGTCGCATGATTGAAATCTAAGAGACATTGCCGGTGAATGGTGCCTAGCCAAAATTATATTTCTGTTAAACTGAGTAGAGACTCTTACATTGATCCCTGACTCAATATGTAGGTGTTTGGGACAAGGCATCACACAAAACCCGTCGAGCATAGCTGAGAATGCCAAATAGTTGTTGCATTGGTATAGCGGGATGTTTTGACCGCGGTAACTTCCATGAAAGAATCGGTCAGGCATTGAAGAATACTATTAGCCGAGTCAAATATTTTGAAGTGCTGCTGGTCATGGTCAAAGTGGAGGAGGTTTTGAATAATTGAGTGTTATAATCATTCAACAAGGATAAGGTCCTCAGTCTGGCCAACTCTGGCTTAGTTCCTAGGCCCCTCCTATATATCCAGAAAAAGTTTGGAGCCCCAAAAGCGCTCTGTAGCTTGAGATAATACTGACCTGAAAAGGGAATCGAGTGTAGTATAGGAAAAATGCAGTGCAGACTCCGAAGTGTTTAAGAGATTCCCAGCGACCGAAAAAAAAAGATCCTGGGGCCATTATAAAAAGAAAGAACCCCAAATGCTTCTGTATGAGGAAGGGGTAAATGGACTGTGGAGTCAAATCTCCTGGCCAAATCTTGGCTGCGTACATCATTCAACGAATCGCAATGCAAAGCCCAAAAGCGGTACACAGGTAGCCTATCCCGAGAATATAAAAATTGATTTGAAGAAAAAGATGAATGAAAAAGGACACGCAACATTAGCAAACCCGTGTACCGAAAGGACCGCGTCTGTAGACCGTTGTAAGAACTCCTCAATAACACCATAAAAGCATGCTGGCTTAGAAGTAATGTACTATACATATCGCACCACCGTATCCCATTAAAGTGCGAAAGTACGGGTAGCGAAGTAAAATTCGATCGAGAGGGAGTAACGGTAATCATTGGAAAACGGTGTGAAGACGAGGTCACGTCGGAAACCGCATGGAATCATGGGATCCTTTGCCTGTGTGGTGAGAGGTTGTCAAGGGTTCCCGAGAGTAGTTGGAGCCTTGGGGTTTACGAGTCATGGCAAAAGCGGGAGGGCCTGTGTATAGAGGTCCTAGAATATCTTTTCGCATTTCGTCTTCTTCCCATGGCAGACCAAGACGATTCTGCCGCGCAAATATTTCATTTTCCGTGATGTCATCTCTCCCGATTCCACATTCTTGTTGGGTGTTTACGAATCCAGACAGAGTGCGGCGAAGATTGTCCCATGATGTGCCGCGACGTTTCCATTCTAGTCTCTTAGCCACACGCAGCATTCGTGACACAAACCAGCTCCTTTCACCTTTATCGGTAGGCTCTGTCGTCATATATCCCCCATTTTTCATAAAGATCCATAGCAGCGACGAGATGCTAGGGGTTGAATAGGGGTTGATCTTCTTGAGCTCCAAAGTGACCCATTCGAGGTAGTGGTCGAAATTTCGAGAAGTAAAATAGTAGTCGTGCAACGCAATGTTCAAATAAAATAAACAAGCCATACAGGTATATTCGTCTATGAAGCGGACGTCACGGACCCCATGGTCGTAATCGGGAAGAGTAGTGAGGATAGAATATAAAGGTGTTGAAGCATTAAAAAGATTGCTTCTTTGACTTTGAAATGCCCTGCTTCGGTGTTGTAAACTCAGAATAGGTGACGGCGGGCTGGCAATAAGAGACCGCTGTAACGCATCGAGCGAACGAAAGAAAGTGAGGAAATCTTCACAAGCTCTCAGAATATCGGATGTTTCTTGTAAGCTTGCGTCAATAGTATGATGGGGTGGGGCCAAAGGAATGTGAAGTTCAGGCGACAGATACGGAAGACTCGAAGGTACTGTGTCTGGTATCTCTCCGGTCCAAGGAAGACTGGCTCCCATGATAGCTCTTGGTGCGCAGCTAAAGTCGACCCTACAAACAGTTATTTAGTAACAATTGGTAATAACCAAGTAAGTAAATAAAACGACCGCGTACCAATACAAAACGCTCTCTAAAAACGGGCTGGTGGCCCTCATACCTCTCATACCCCCTCGCCGTCGTAACAAGTTTTCAAGACCACGAATATGCATACGTTCAACAGCAGGGTCCTTGCACCATTTCTGTAAAAAAAGAATCAGCAATGCACAATAGACATTAGGGCTGTTAGGGAAGCAATGCATACTTCAATCACGGCCATGGTTGCCGCAGCGTAGATAGTACCGTCATGTTCCCCAGCTACGTCACTTTTCAATCTTTCATTTAGTAACCCCAAGGCTCGCATTTTGTGAGTCAGCGACTGGACAGATTCGTTCCGTCCTTCGACTCCAGCTAGATGTCTTGACGAAATGGCAAGCATAGCTTGAAATGAAAGAGCATCGTGCAAAGCAAGTTGGTGAAAGATTCCTTTTATTGGATTATTTTGGTGAGCATCTCCCATCTTATACATCATCATAGGATATGTAGTGACGTCTGAAGCGATGGTTAGCATTCAACGCGTATTTGGACAGAACTAGACATAAGGGATCGACATGTAAGGCTTGTGGAAGTCATATCAATCAATCATTTACGATAAGTGAAAACCACATACAATGATGGATAAGATTTTGGTCAGTCCGATTCAATACCAATGGGTAAGTGTTGAAAGGATCTAGACTTGCTGATCCTGGTGTTGCCTTGGGGTCTGCAGAACAGACCTCCTGCAGAAATGCTGATATCTCTTCATTATTTAGTAGATCATCGTCGTCATCTATCTTCAATATGTCCAAATCCTTAAAGTCGACGCTGCCCCGACTACTCGGACCGCCGGTTTTGCACTTGATACCCCGTGCATTTCCATTGTCGTCCAGTTCTTCAATCCTGGGTGCGGATGATGAGGGGGGTTCAGAGGCACCAGCTATACTCCAGCCCCTGACCTGAGCACGTGTAGATTCAAGCCGTGCAATGCCATCTAGACGCCTCTTGCGCATATACTGTCGCATAGCATGGCGACGAACCTGCTTCCGTGACTCAGCATCCGTAACCAAAACGAATTCGAAGGACTTGGGCCCTCCTTGTGGTTCGCTGGGGGATGATTTAATGGCAGTATTTGGAACCCTTAGTTGAGGAGCGGGTATATTGGGTGGTAGAGGGTCGTGAAACCTGGGACTGCTGTTGGTGCTTAAAGGGGGGACATTTTTAGAGGACTTTGCCTTGCCAGCCCCCGAGACAGCCGCTTTCCCCATCGTGCCATCTTTTCGAGATTGAAAAGAGCCTTGTGTTAGCAAAAGGGAGCAAAGCTAATTGGGCAACTATGCAAAAGATATGATCCACACATGCAGTCGTCGGGACCCGTACGGAAGCCGAACGACGACGTATCAATGAATGAAGCTGTTGAAATGGCTCGTCACCATATGCAGGTGATAGAGTACAGGACTACTAATAAAATAGCAAATAATATGAAGAGGCAGAGCCACTCACCACTCAGGTAAAACGAACAGGTACGGAACGCAGGAAAATGGCTGGGATTAGTGTTAGGGCGTTAGGGCGAGAAGGGGGGGGATGGGGGATGGATGGGGGATGATGTGAGGTTAGGGTTGGGAGGATTAGGCGGCTGTTCTTGGGCCAGTGTAATGCCGGACATCGATTGCCCAAACGGGAAAAAGCGGGGAATTAGTAATTACCCCGGGCTGAGGGAAAGGTCACGTGTTACAACGCTAACCTTAACTTAAACTACTTAGTCATCCACTGATGTCCACCCAGCTCCACATTCTCTCCAATCTGACCTCAGGTGAATGGGAATAATTGCCTTGGGTGAAGCTTCTTTCAACCTTCCTGGCGATCGGGGTCGATGGTTTTCAATTTCGCAGGAGCGGTAGGGGCGGAATATGACCAAAATTGATGAATAGGGCTATATTATCGCCATATATACATACCATCCTCCAGGATGTCAAGGAGAAGACTGAAGGGGGCTTTTCTAAGTCTGTTTCCATGACTTGTAAGCGTTTTACTTATCTTGTGGGGGGCTTTCTGGAGTTGGAGGTAGAGCTGTATTCGTTTAGGAGAGTTGGTACTTGGGTTTTTTCTAAAAAAAGGGGGGGCTTTGTTACAGTATCATACCGCCAGATAAATATGTAATATGGCGTTTAAATAAATCGTCTTCTTGATTTCTCGATACTTTCAATATATATTGATAATGCTACTCCCGCTTCGCCATAAGCTTTGGTCTTTGTTTTATAGTGATATTTCGATGATAAACGGCCCAGGAAGGTATTTGTTGATAACGAGCAACACAGTCATATATGGTATGTGCGCCCAGAGATCCGGTTTTGCGCTGTGTTCCATCCCAGGGTATCGCGCAGAGCTACATGTTGATGGCCCTTCTTCGATCCACCCTACCCAATATCTCCTAGACAAATAATTGAATGGTGCTTTGATGAAGGCGGAGCACAGAATACGCATTCTGTCGTCCGTAGAAGGGCTCTTTCCTGACAGCCAAATAGATCCGTCGAAATATATGACCAGCCGCGCTCGTCGTTGCCAAACAATCGGAGATACGAGGTCAGGTTATAGAACTAGACGAGCTGCCAGGAAGCAAAACAAGATCTAGCATCCATAAACCCCGTGAACGTAGACTATATTTTGACATCCACCAAGTCCTTTGTAAGCCAGACTTCAGCCGCCTGTTTTTCGAAGTTTGGCAAGAGCTGCCATAACACCGTCGTTCATCTCTTCTTCTCGTTGCTCTGGTCGGCCGCGGTTGGAGTCCAATCCCCCCTCTTCCAGATCTTCAACTTCGAGTGGCGTCTCTTTCAAGTTACCACCTTCGTCGCGATGACTGGAAATTGCGGACGGCGTCTCCGTGATCTTTCGACTTGGTTCTTCGCTATGGGCAGCGAGAAACGCAATTTCCTCTTCAGCCAATTTCTCTTCAAGCACGGCAGCTCTTTTCTGCTCATCCGCCTGCGGCTTTGCACTCCTCTTTGTAGATTTTCGTATTCGGAAATCATCTCTAACAGCATCGCACCATTGTTGAACTTTCCTCTCTCCCCACCCTGGAACTGAACTAATTTGCTCTGGCTGAGCATTGACCGCAGCTTGTAAACTACCAAACGTAGAAATAAGACTGGCAGCGTCAGACTTGTTGATGCTTCTCGGCGCCGTAATAAACTCTGTCAAACTCTCATTGTAAGATTGCGATTGTTGCGTCCGTATAGCTGTTGGTTGTGCATGCTCGCAGGATTTGAACAGTTCCAGGTAATGTCCTGCTTCGACGGCAGACCAGCAAAGGATCAGCGTCAGATTGTTTACAATCGATGTTTTTGATAACTCCCTGAGGCTGTCTTCATGATTCGGAATATCGACCATAATAAGAAGGATGCGCAAATTATACTTTCCTCCGAGGCCCTTGATTCGGGAGTAAATATATTCCGGGTGCAGACGGTAGTATTTCAGGGAGAGGAAGAGCACACATGCTGTGCTCCCAACAACATAGTCTGCAGGAATGTCGGCATATTCCCAAGGGACGTGTCGAACGTGGTTAAGAATGGGATTTCCTCTCTGCCTTGCAGATACCAGAATCGCAGAGGGACCTGATCGGCTAGGGAGTGCTTGGGGTTTTGGTTGCTGGACTTTGCTCGTTTGACCTGGCGTCGGTGGGGCTGTTGATCCCGCCGGGGCTCTATCAGGTTGGTTAGGTGCGAGAAGCGCATCGAAATCCGGTACGTCCCCAAAGTCTTCATCCATTTTGTTTGGTCTGGTTACTGCTTGGGAGCTGTACGAACGGAGCGCCTGGAAGTGCTGTGACTTGTGAGCATCAAAAGCGACTATTCTAATTATCCTGTGCCACCTTTAGGACATAAGAAAGTTCAACAGCGGTCTTAGAAGCATGTGTAGATGGTTAGATGAATTGATGAGGATGTTTCGAACAGGACGAGTACTGCCTGGTTGCGCTAAAGTGGCGGTTCCTAAGCGCTCTACCGCGCGTCCAAATTTCAGTCTCCGCTATTACATTTTTGCAACCAAAAGTTTATTTTTCTCCGACGCAGATTTTCAACAAGAGGGAATCAAACAACTATAAGCCCACAATATGGCAGAGACACGCAAAAGAAGACGTTTGTCAGATAGCGGAAGCTTTCAGGAAGATGGAGGAGTTCCGCTGAATGAACAGAAATCTGAAGCGCCTGCAGATAACGCTGCTTCATCCCCAAAAAAGCCCAACATTCGGCGGACGCTCTTCGTGCGCTCGCTCCCGGCGTCTGCGACGACAGAGAGTTTAACGGATTATTTCTCGCAATCGTACCCACTGAAGCATGCTACTGTCGTTCTCGACCCTCAGACGAAACAATCGAAAGGCTACGGGTTCGTCACCTTCGCAGACCACGAAGATGCCGTTCGGGCTCTGGAGGAATTCAATGGCTCGAAATTTGACGGCAAGAAGCTTAAAATCGAAGTCGCTGAGCCGCGCCATCGTGAGGTAGATGAGAAGGAGGGTAAAAGTGTGTCTACTTCTTCAAAGGCAAAGCAAGAGAGGGAAAACCAGAGAGCCCAAGCCCAGCCCCCGAAGCTCATCATTCGAAACTTGCCATGGAGTATAGCGGAACCAGATCAATTGGCCGTTCTCTTCCGAAGCTTTGGCAAGGTTAAACATGCGGTTATCCCTAAGAAAGGTGCTCAACATTCAGGATTCGGGTTTGTGGTCCTACGGGGCAGGAAAAACGCGGAGAAGGCATTGGAGGCGATCAATGGGAAAGAGGTTGATGGAAGAACGTTGGCTGTGGATTGCGCTGTCGAGAAGAACGTCTGGGAGGAACTACAGAACCATACAGATGAAGTTGCGGATGGCAAGGGCAAGGAGGTTGAGAAAAAGGGTAAAGACGGGAAGGATGACGAAGAGGATGAAGACGCGTCAATGGGCGAGGAATCGGATGTCGAGGACGAGGATGAGGACGAAGTGGATGAGGATGACGATATTTCAATGGCCGATGCTGAAGAAGACGAAGAAGACGAAGAAGACGAAGAAGAACCGGACGAAAATGTTGAGGATGAGCGAAATGCTTCCACAGTTTTTATTCGCAATTTGCCTTTTACTGCCACGGACGAAAGCCTTTACGAACATTTCGTTCAATTCGGACCCTTGAGATATGCCAGAGTTGTGGTTGATCCCGAAACAGACCGGCCCAGGGGAACAGCCTTTGTATGCTTCTGGAAGAAGGAAGATGCTACTTCTTGTCTGCGCGACGCCCCTAAACGAACGGATTTACCACGTGTGGAAGATGCAAAGGCCAAGGTATCTACGATAAAGCACTCAGTTCTCGAAGATGATAACAAAGATCCTTCAGGAAGATATACGATGGATGGTCGGGTTTTGCAGGTCTCTCTTGCAGTTAGCAGAGCCCAGGCGGCTAAGTTGGAGGAAGAAGGGAGCACGCGTAGGGAGGCTCGAGATAAGGACAAACGTCGATTATTCCTTTTATCTGAGGGAACTATTCCATCAGACTCTCCCCTCTACAAACAACTCTCCCCCTCCGAAATTGCGATGAGAGAAGCTAGCGCCAAACAACGACAGAAACTCATCAAGAGCAACCCAATGCTACACATCAGTCTTACACGTCTCTCAGTCCGCAACATACCTCGAAACATCGATTCAAAGGCCCTCAAGGCGCTCGCCAGAGAGGCCGTTGTTGGCTTCGCGAAGGATGTGAAAGGTGGACTGCGTGAGCCATTATCGAAGGAGGAACTTCACCGTGGTGATGAGGACATGAAAGAAGCAGAAAGGCTCCGGAAGTTAAAGGGAAAAGGTATCATCAAACAAGCCAAGGTTGTTTTCGAAGGCAGAGAGGGGAGCAAGATTGACGAGAAAAGTGGAGCTGGTCGAAGTCGGGGATACGGATTCATTGAATATTACTCCCACCGCTCGGCATTGATGGGACTTAGATGGCTCAATGGCCACGCGGTTGCTGGACCGGAGCAGAAGAAGAAACGGCTTATTGCTGAGTTCGCCATTGAGAATGCGCAGGTTGTCAAGAGGAGACATGAAAAGGAGGTCAAATCTCGGAACTATGAGGACGGGGATAGGCAGCAAGGGCGTCCGCAAAGGAGAGCACCATCGAATCGCAAAGATTTTTCGAAACCAAGTTCTAACCTGCAGAAGGGAATGAAGCGGAAGAGAACTGAAAGTGAAGGAAAGACAAACCCGGCAACGTCGGCCAAGCTTGTTAGTGCGGATGGTTCGAAGCCTGAAAAGGACAACCAGATGGCGAAGAGGAATCGGATTATTGCAAAGAAGCGTATGATGAGGAAGAATAGGAAGGGTTAAGTTGTTGGGTTACTTACTTCACTGGAGGTTTAATCATTGTCCACCCTTTTCTTTTTCTTTTTTGTTCATTATATACCGCAGGGCGTTTAAAAAAGATAAAGGCGGCAATTTTATTTTACCTATGATCTTAAGGTTGCACATAACCAGCTCCCTTCCATTTTGGTTTTGGGTTCTCCTTGTGTTCATTCCAGTTCACAACTCCGTGTACTGTACGGGTTACTTCAAGCTGAAAGATAAAGGAGAAAAGGAGACACATGGATAAACACTTCATAGTCTAATATGAGCTCTTCCATGTATACATGAGGGCTAGATCAGACATGCGCCCCCTTGTCAAGGGACCCTGTAATTTGAGCACCGCAACTGGTAGGTCGTAATAAAAGTCATTCATTCGTTTAACCCTATCGTCTCCCTCTTTCCTTGCTTCTATTTCTCCGTGCAAAACTTTAGGTATTCGTAGCCCCCTCAACCTTACCCACAATGTTGTACCGTTTGCTGAAGAATGTAAACCACTCCTGCAGCACCCCCTTCTTGTCATCAGGCAAGTCATACCAGTCCGCTCTGCAGTCTTCCGGTTTCAGCGATGAGGATGCAAGGGCTCGCGAAGCGTCTTTGCCGGCGAATACTATTTTTAAAGAGAGGAATTAACTAATTGTTTACATAAAGAGCAGTATTCGCCTATGCTTCACAAGGACAAGCTTAGCCAGCTATAACATACCATGATAGTTACCACCAGGGCCGTAGGCCGGGTTTCCCGAGACATCAAATACAACTCCCTTGATCGCAACGTAGGTGCTGCCGCTTGGATCGGATCCTAGATAATAGTGACGGCATATTAGTGAGATTGGCTCCCCTCTGCGCACGCATAGTAGCTGTAAAAGCAAGCGGAATCAAAATAATATAATTGGGCTTCGAAGGCACATCCGCAATAAACGAACGTAGGATATATGTAAAAGAAAGGCCAAGTCCTCATACCATCTGCCTTGCTCAGCTGTTCCACGGAAATCGGATCATCCTTGGGTGGAGCGAGGTTGGTCGCTTCCTGCGACATAATTCCTTTGGGAGCCATAGTAGCTTGTGGCTGATATAAACGGTCTATACAAGTACTAGTGTGTATGCGTTTTCCGCGCGGAGCTGTATGTTTACGGCAAGGTAGGGGGTGTTTCGGTTTCGGGTTGAAGCCTCGCGGGGCAAAAGTGGGAGGTTCCGAAGACGCGTGCGCCCGGCAATGACTCTCTAGCAATTGAGATTCTCCTTTTAGTTGTTAAAAAGAGTAATAATGCCTTTTGATAGTGTCTACTGCTGCCCCAGGAACAGTTTCCGCCCGTCATTTTTTTGATACCTAGGTAGCGGGAGGATCACGTGTGCCGGGGCCGAGGTGGTGCCCCGCATCGGGCAAAAAACGTCATCGTCCGGCATCAAAGTGATAAAGGAGAAATCACCAGTGAGCATGTCTGAGATGGAGCAAGACTATCTGTACTTAAGACAGTCCCTTTGAACTTGTCCGCCGAGTATAGACCTTTGACTAACCAATGGTCCCATAAATAGGATAGTTGTATGTATCGCACCGCTAAAAAGAATCGCAAATTCAACTAACACTATGCAGGCTACTAGTTTGCCTTAGAAAGGATCAGAACATAAATATGACCGTATTATATTTTTATGACAACCGATATATGCGTTTGAAAGCTTCAAAAATCTCTAACACATCCGCCGCAGAGATGATGCTTGGATCACTTGAAGCCGAAGCCGTACTGACCACATGCTGAGAAGATGGACGATATACTTCTTAATGACCTAAAACGTAAAAGTCCCTGGGATATCGACTGGGGAAAGAAACAGGCTATATTGTTTTCAGCCTGCAAGTCATTTCCCCGGATTTTCTTTTCTTTTCTTACTACAGGAACCCTGGCCTCTCTCCAAACGCTAAGTCCACTCGGCCACTCTCGACGTAACCATGGGTTCTTGATAATAACAATCGGCCTCCCGGACCGCATCGGTTTTTGAAGATCGGTCGTCTTAGATACTAAGATGCCGAAAGTTTCTACTTGCAAAATAAAGTTCTCTTTCTTCTCTAGTGACTCAGCAGTATGGAGGTTCGCCAAATTTGGATTGTTTTGATATTCAGTCACCAAGACAAAATCGTGGCTAAAACTGTGTGCCTCTCATCTTACCGCCTTGTTGATTCTGGTTATCGACCCAGTACAGAGGAAAAATAGCGCCAGAGAAGGAGAAGCCGGGCATACGGATATTAAATGGCATATCCGCCTGCATCCCGACGCATGTCAACTTCCAACCGCGCAACACATTCTCGGAGTGCATTCTACGCAACTTGCAAGTAACTAAACTGACTAATTGAAACGAAGCAATTCAGTTATATTGAATTGCCGCAAAGTAATATGGTTGGGTGTCCCGAGATCATTTGCCGTGCAGGGGTGAGTTGAAAGATCCGGTCGGCCGCGCTGTTGGATAAACAAGTTTTTGGAATTAGTCTCTTCTAAGAGAAGAATTTATTTTCATCAAATGCCATTGATTTCTTACAATGGTGGGTGCTACTTAGTAGTACCCCTCTATCTGGTTTATAGGGCTAGGTCAACCCCTGACGCTCCCATAAAACCCTTGACCCATGCGTTCTGAATCGTGCAACACTACACCCAGCTATTCCAGACCTGAACATGCTTTCCTTTTGGTCTAGTGAAATAGATTGAACATATGTCAATGCCCAAAGCCTTCAAAACCATGGATGCAATTTAGCCTATCCTTCCAGGCGGATGAGAGGGGTTCAAGCGGGGTGCCTCCCATACTGGGAAAGGTTCGAACATGAGCTTTGGTTTTTAAGAGAAGGGAAGCATTATAAAGAGTCTTCAAATTGCTTTCCTGGTTTGATACAATCAGATTGATTTCCAATCTCCATGGGAGACGTTGAAAAGAATAATCACATAATAAATACTTTACGACTCTCACTTAAATGGTTCCCTTCAAAGCCCTGGCTGCCATTGGCAGCTTTATCCTCCCAGCACTAGCTCAAGACCAAATTAGTTATATGCCGTTCGGAGACTCCATCACCGAATTCGGATGCTGGCGGGCCCAAGTATGGCAGAAGCTCCAGGACGATGGCCATACCAACGTCGATTTTGTCGGCAGCATGACTTCACAGACAGAGTGTCAGGCTATCAACTATGACCGCGGCCATGAGGGCCACGCTGGATTTCAAGCAGTCAATATCGCTAGTCAAAACCAACTTGTCGGTTGGCTCGCGAGCAACCCCGCTGACATCGTCACTATGCACCTGGGAACGAATGACATTGTAGCTGGAAGGTCGACGGACCAAATTCTCGACGCCTTCACCACGCTTGTGGAGCAGATGAGAGCAAGTAACCCAGAAGTTAGGATAATTGTGAGTTTTCCTTCAAACTGGCATAACCCGGGATTACTACTATCTAGCACTGACAGGCTTTGATTCTAACCCAGGTCGCCCAAATTATCCCGCTATCATTTGCAGATCAAAACGTGCAAGCTCTTAATGCGGCTATTCCTGCATGGGCAGAGGGGTTGAACAGTGAAACGTCTCCGGTTTGGGTCGTTAACCAGTACGAAGGCTTTACGAGCGGTGACCTTAGCGATGGCGTTCATCCAAACGCCTCCGGAGACACGAAGATGGCCAACAAATGGCATCCGGCAATTGTTGAGGCGATTGCTAGCATTCAAGGGCGTACGGCAGCTAGAAAGCGGGAAATTAAATTTAGCGGCTAGGGCAATATATATAGGAGTTGGCCACGATTCAAGACAGAGGTGAGATGAAGTGCTGTTGGATTTGGGTGGAGTTGAAAAAGGGAAAGACTTGAAAGTGTCAAATATGCCTGTTATGACAGGAGAACGTCGGTATTAAGCATTTAAATGGACAAAGAATCGGAGGCAGCAACTGCTCAAGTGTTCAGCAATGATATTTTTGTATAAATGTTTTATCATCACAAAGCGGCAGGGGCGTAATTAAGATCCGTATAAAACGGGATCTCATAAAAAAGATCCTTGTTATCCCCCTCAAAAAGTCATATATAGGCAAGTAGGGCTTGGTATAAAATAATGGGATGTTTCCCTAGGCTGCGAGAAATAGTTGCTGAGTTTCGGCTACTGCACAAGCTTCTGGTCTTGTCCGCCAAATTGGATCACTGGCAATGATACTAAATAAAAAGTGTTATTGACGCAAATGACTAGTTGGATATGATATCTTTGTCAATAGTGCTTCAGAACCCGAAAAAACAAAATAGCAAAGCCCAGCGGCATCACATGGAATTAACTACTCCTTCTCAGTTGCTCTTATTCCTCTCGCATTCACCCAGCTCTGCCCCGTACCAAAACAAAGCTTAGGGCTTTTCAACGCATCCAAGTTCCCTGGACAGAATATCCCTGAAAACCCTCATCTCGCACTGGTGCACCTTGTCTCCCGCCGGCCCAAGAACCTCATTACTGTCCACAACCCAAGATCCAAGAGCTTTGTGGTGGTATACCTGCATGTTGTTGCAGATGCCCGCGCATTCTGCAGTTATTAGAATAAATCAGTCGTATGTTCAGTGGCAAAGTGGACGAGATGTATAGTTATCCAAGCTTCTTACTATAACAAGCCTCTCTCCATCCTGCGACGGTCTTGTGGTCCTGCTCCTCCCCACTGAGTTTTTTGCTTGTCTTGAAGCTTACGCGGCGGCGGGACATGGAGTCTTCGTGCCAGACCTTCACTTCCCTCGCAGAGAAAGTACAATCAGCTCGGGGGTTGAGAGACTGGATGTCCACAGGACTGGCGGAAATCCCAGAAAGGAGGGTGCTGGAAACAGCAAAAATGGCAGTAAGGGGGAAGTGCATGTTGAACGGTTGTCTATTGATATGAGTTTGTTGGATCTGGTAAAAGGTTTTGGAGGTAAAGTGGTCGTTTGACTTCTTGTCCTGTACTAGATTTGATGCTTTGTGACGGCGAATCGAAAAGGGAGGTTGAGGGGTTTTATATAGCTTTTTCGAGCCCTTCTTTGTTGCTCTATCCCCACTGCGGCTCTTTCTCAAGATTTCGGGGCTGCTGTTAAGCTTGAATCCATTGCATTGATCTGAATCTCATCTGAAGTCTGCTGGACGCAGCTTTTCTAAAAATGGGACCATATTGTAAGTTATTCCAAATTATCAGGAGTTGAGCCAACCCCATAACTGTAGCCAAAAAAAAATCAGAAAATGACTTGCACTGCGTTCTCCCTTGGAGTAATCTTCAATGAAATGGTCATTCGTAGCAAATGATTCCAAATTGTTAGAAGCTTAAGCCTTCCTCGAGCCCAATAATCAGTAAGAGATGTGAATGAATTAGTTCTGTTAGAATTTTCTGAGATCTCGTTGGATACCTGATGTATGAAGTCTGTGTGGTCTCCGTGAAGATGGTTCCTCGCAGTAACTAATTCCAAATTATGAACAGCTGAACCGTCCCGTGCTGGACAACTAGAGGGAAACACCAAAATGATTTATTGACAGGAACCGCACCATGTTCAGCACGGTTTCTGTTAATGTAAATCCAGCACGAGTTTTAGGGTTTAAGTCATGGACACCACGAGCCGCGAGAAACCTAGCAACCGATAGTGTCAGATGTGCTGGCAGGAGCCCTTTTCATATTAACCCCATTGATTTCGATATAGTGGATGAAGAAATGTCGCACGTAGATGGAGAACTACCAATCGGTTGAGCATTATCAAATGCCAGTATGCCACCCGAGTGCGTAGTCTCAAACATGCTGCTCCCCTTCGAATGGACACGCGTAACCAAAAATAAAAGGAAAAATGTTCATAGAGAGAGCGAAGCCACTCGAACAAACAGCCGTATTTCAGACAACTGTGCAGGCACCATTTGAGGGTGCATTTGAGCATGTAAATGGTAGTTGTAACGCTCCGTTATGGCATCCCGCTGACAGTACTGTAGTAGAAACGAAGTGCACATTTGAGTAGCTCAGAAAGAAAATTTGCGGCAAAGCAACCAGAATTGGACGGTATGTTCGGATAACAATCGCCCCCATCGGTGATTGGGCGCGTGAAAAGCTCCTGGATATAGCAGACACATGGAACAACTTATATTATCGTGGTGGCGTTTGAAATCAATTCAGCGCTGAGCTTTTGCTTTGGCCCTTCGGTTCGTCTGCCATCTCGAGGTTGAAGCATGCATACACCATGACTCGTCAAGATGCCTGTAGTATCGCCCGGTACCGCGGACTCGACGGCAAGCACATTAGACCGGACGAGGCTGACAGCCGTCAATCGTTCGCTCAGCTACCGGCCAAGGCAGTTCCTAGGTACCTAGGTAGGTAGATAGGTAGGTAGATAGGTAGGTAGATAGTATGACGTGCTGCCCATATCCTGCGGTGGATATGAGGGGTTGTAGAGACAACTTAAGTAATAATACAGGTAGTTATATTATATCATGTCTTCCTCACTGTTGACAATTTACTCTTTTTTTGAGAGGAGCGAGGAACAAAGAAACACTTCCCCAGGTTTTATCGGCTGCGATATCCCTTCCACTCGGAGCTGACAGTTGCTGCCGACGGCTATCCTATCCCACGGTCAACAACGATCAACGATTCAACGATGAATTTTGAAAAGAAAGATAAGCCGGGCTAAGCAGTTCCGGGGCTGGTGTGTGGCGCCCAAGTTCAATGGCGCATCCCCTACACTTTTCCGAGCGAGGCTAGCATTAGGGGATTCGAGCTGGTCTGCAGGCCAAGAGCGCCTAAGTTCTTAATTAAACTTCCGATGTTACCGCGGCTGCGATCTGATAGCAATTCGACGACGCAGCGTACTTTTCTCAAGTTTCTCTGCGTCCGGGAGATATTCAAGTTTGTTCATGATGGCCGGCAAAGATTGACACCAAGAATATCAATAATGACATTAATATTTGTCAATGCTACCTGTGGTTGTTTTTAGCTCAATAAACCCGCGCAGTTTTTATGAGTAGAATTCTCTAGCCGGCTTCGATTGGGTGGAGATCTCCGGCATGCCCGTCTGTTCGTGCGCAGGTCGTGACATTCTTTTCCCAAACAGGCAAAATCGAATATTTCCAAGGCCCCAAATGCCTCTCATCATTTGCCCCTCGTCCGCTGTTCTGTTGAACTTGTGCCACCTCTGGGCCTCTGGCGGCCGAGCTGTCTCCATCTTGGATATTTGGCCGAGCTGAATGGTCCAATGGCAGGCGCAGTGGGGGTTTTGTTCTAAACTCCTCCGAGATACCAGTTTGAATCGTCCCCACTGCTGATAACCCACGCGCTTGCGCTCTGAGTCTGACCTGTGTTCTCTTTTTCCCTTTCTTTCTTTTCTTTTTTTCCTGGAAATCCTTCTTCCTCGAGATCTTTCTTCCTTCTCCCTGTTCCTCTTCTCTTCTCCTCCTTCCAGCTCGCATATTCCATAGCTTTGGTAGGAGCAGAGCTTTCGAAGCATGGCACAGAACTGTAGAGATATATGACACCGGAGCGAAGACATATTTCTAAAAAAAATCGCAATCCTTCTCGAATTTACCCCGACTTCCCCGCCCCCGCCGAAATTTCCCCTTTTTCTCCTGATTATTGACCTGATCGTAGCTCGAAATGGGCGGCTTCAATGATGCATCATCGACCTCGATCCAGACAAGCGCGCAGCCTGCCGCCAACCCGTCAGATCTCGAGAAATTCCCGTCAAATGAATGTCAAAAACGTCCCTATACCGATTTTCTTGAACCAGTTTCTAGCGCTGGAAACAATGGCTCCTCCATTAGCGAGGGCTCCGACAAACCCGCATCGGATCAAACCCATCGCAAGCTCAAGCCGCGACACATCCAGCTGATAGGAATTGGAGGCACAATTGGAACTGCACTGTATGTGCAGATTGGACAAAGTTTGATGGATGGCGGACCTGCTAGTCTGTTCATGGCGTTTACGTTATGGTGAGTTTAAAGCTTAAAAGCCCCTTGGATTCCCTTTTTGTTTGCTCCTTTGATATGTCGCGCATCATATGGCTACTCAAGCAAGAGTTGAAAATGATCGATGAGAGAGGTGGAAGAGGAGGACAGGTGAATGCAAGGAAAAGTAGAGTGTCAAGGTAAGTGTTGAAGGGTAAGTAGGTATGAAAGTGAGAAGGCGGAATGTCGGATCACAATTGCAACGAAATAGAAAGAAATGAGAATTGAAGGACGGATGCGATGCATGTTATTATAAGCAAGGCTCAAATTTACTTATTCCCTTTGCGCTTGATCCCCTGTTGTTGACAATCTTTGCAAATTGAATCTCATGCCATTGTGTCCAAATAGGTCTTCCTTCATCCTAGCCGTCACTATATGTAAGGTCTTCCGAATCTCTTGATGCTTATCAGCCCCAATGCAACATATTCGCCCAGCCCTTGAAATGTCCTTCATTTCTATCTGCGGTGTCTTTACCTGCCCAAAGCGCCTTTGCTGTTGTCCAAAGCGTATATGCCCCAATGCGACATCTCAAAACTTCCCCGCTTATCCAGTCATTGCCGCTGCCGTGGAGTTCAGTGGTGAGAGCATCATTGACTGAGCTCTCTTCGTATTGTTTGTCTTGATTGTACAGAGTATGCTAAGATCTAGGAAACACCGTTGAAATGACATAAGGTATGGCAGAAATGGTTACATATCTACCTATATCTTCGCCCTTTATCCGTTTTGCAGGCCGCTACGTTGATGAAGCTTTCGGCGTGGCTGTTGGGTACAACTTCTTCATTTTCGAGGCTGCAATGATTCCGTTCGAAATCGTGGCTTGTAACGTCATTATCCATTACTGGAGTGATATCGTCCCTACTGCTGCTATCATTGCCATTATATTGGTGCTGTACGGGTAGGTCTGCCAAATCTATTACCTCCTAGTCTCTCTTGCCCCTTGTCCTAGCAGGAAGATTGGCAATATGACAGCACGGTAACATAAAAACGATAGCGTCATAAATTTCTTCGCGGTCAAATGGTATGGCGAATCCGAATTCTGGCTAGCATTGGGTAAAGCCCTTCTCATCATCGGCCTTATCTTCTTCACCTTCATCACCATGCTCGGCGGTAACCCCTTGGGCGATCGATATGGATTCCGTTACTGGCAAAACCCCGGCTCCTTCGTTGAATATTACAAAACAGGAAGCCTGGGTAGGTTCTTGGGATTCTTGCAATGTTTGATTCAGGTAAATATCTCTTTTCTCCGCTCCTTTGAATCATTCTGAAGGTGAACCCAAACTCATAATCCCCCAGGCCTCCTTCACAATCGCCGGTCCAGATTACGTCTCAATGGCCGCCGGAGAAACCGAGAACCCCCGCTACGTCCTGCCCCGCGCCTTCAACGCCGTTTTCTACCGCTTGACAGCCTTCTTCGTTCTGGGCAGCTTGTGCGTCGGCATTGTCGTCCCGTTCAACGACCCAACAATGGGCAACGCCTTCAATAATGGCCTACCCGGTGCCGCCGCGTCCCCATACGTAGTCGCCATGGACAGGCTAAAAATCGGCGTCCTCCCCCACATAGTCAACGCAATGGTGCTCGGCGCCGCATTCAGCGCGGGCAACTCGTATGTCTACTGTGCCAGCCGCAGCTTGTTTGGCCTCGCCCTCGACGGCAAAGCGCCACGCATCTTCGCCACGTGCAACAACAGCGGCGTGCCGATATACTGCGTCACACTCGTCTTGCTCATTGCGCTCCTGTCCTTCCTGCAAGTCTCCAACGATGCCGCAGTGGTGTTGGATTGGTTTGTCTCGCTCGTGACGGCGTCGCAGCTGCTCAACTTTTGCTTCATCGGGGTAACGTTTATTCACTTCAAGAGGGCGCTGGATGCGCAGGGCGTGTCGCGCGACTCGCTACCCTACAAGGGGTGGTTCCAGCCGTATCTGGCGTACTATGCCTGCACGGGTACTCTGATCATGGCGTTTGTGGGCGGGTATACCGTGTTCTTGCCAGGGAAATGGAGCATCCCGACGTTTTTCTTCTCGTATACGATGATTGGGGTCTGTCCAGTGTTATTCGTGGGGTGGAAGTTGATTAAGAAGAGCAAGTACTTGAAACCCCATGAGGTGGATTTGTTTAGGAATGTTGCGGAGATCGATGATTATACGAGGAACTTTGTTCCTACGCCACCCAAGTACGTACCCCTTTCCTTTTCTTTCACCGTATGGGTGAGGGTTTATCATTTAAGGTTGGGACTTTTCATTAGCTGACCGCCCCTGAAACAGAAACTTTGTCGACAAATACTTCAACAAGATGTTCGAGTAGCGCTTTGCTTTTTGCCTCCGCAATCAGTCTTCCCACTTTCATAATGCCTTCCCTCGTTCCTGTCATCGTTTGACAATGAACGGCTCTTGGTCGTCTCCATTCGTCGAGTAAGCATGCCGTAATCCTTCCTTACTCGGATCATCTACGTGTAGCCGTAACTATCAATGTAGATGAATATACCTACGCACTTGAAGACAATCGAAGATCTGCCCCATTGTCTTTATTATAGTCAATCCTGATGATCATTTCGCTTTTGGGCAGACGCTAGGTATCTTGGGTGGCATGCTGTGCTTTTGTACATAGATGATTAAGCATTCCACTGCTTGGTTCTGATGAGCCGATGAATGATATTACCAGAACATCTTTTACATTCGATTGCTCATAAGGTTCTATTTATATGTTACATCATGATTGCATCTGAAGGAGTGCTTTGTTTAGCCGCCGCACGTATAATACGTTGAGCTCCCAGAAGGGCTTTATCGTCATCGAAACCACCAATTGACCTACGTATCGGTTCCTAGGGTTAGTAAACTGCGATATTGAACAGAAGAGTTATCTCGCACCGCAGCTCAATCCAAATAAAAAAGAAACTTACCGAAGCTGTAATACCCTCTCTAACCCCCTTAATACTATGCCACCATCCCATCGGTATAAAGATCCCATCTCCAGCATCCAAATGGGCTTCGAATCCTTTCACCCCGGTATCCCCTCCTCCATTTACTTCCCTATTCATAGTATCCCCCCATACCTCCACTTCCAACAACTCCTTCTCCAACCCCTGCATCATCTCCTCCCCACGAAACTTTGCACTAACATTCCCACCATCTCCGTTATTCCCACCCCGCCGCTCCGCAACCATCCCCCTCACCCTCTCAAAAACCGCCCGCCCAGTCTCCGGTGCATACAGTCTAACAACTTTACTCCCGGCCATCTGAACAAACAAATTGGGGTTGGGATCGCGGTGGAGCGGCGTGTAGGTGGGCGGGACACCCATCCAGATGTTGGTGTCGTATATATCTCCCTTGCCGGCCTCTGAGACGAAGGATGGAGTAGGGAAGTCGGAGCGGAGGGCTTGGGGGAGGTCGAGGAGTTGGCATTGGGCGAGGTAGAGGCGGATGTTTGGGTCTGCGGTTTTGGCGTCAGAGGTTGCTGTTGTACTTGTGGGGGCGGTTGTGGCTGTTTTGGTCCATTCGAGGAAAAGGGCTAGGGGAGCGTAAGTGCGTTGGAATGCCGGGGTTTCGGGGGAGGCGGGGGAGGAAGAGGGGCTTTGTGTGGTTAATTCGAGGGGAACGGAGCTATCGCCATGGTTTTCTAGGTAGGAGTAATTGAGGTAGCGACCGTGCGATGCCGCATTGGCACCGGGAGACGAGGGTGGTTGTGAGAACCATTTCTGTATAGCTGGGAGATGGCGAAAGTGGCCTCGGGGGAGGACGACGGGGAGCTGTGGTTGGAAATGGGAAGTGCGGAAGACGGAGATATCACTGCTGGGGAGTGTGGTTAGGGGAGAGAAGCGTGGTTGTAGTATGTTTTTGCTGACTGCTGATGCCGAGAATGCCCTTCTCATCTTCCACACTGATCTCTATATATCATGCTTTTATCAACACCTGTAGCTGTTCTCCGGGTTGAAGCCGAGACTGGGCATGACTAATCAGCCGAGTGCGGAATTAACTAGCGCCTTTACCCCACAACTTGTGTCTTTCCCCAGTTCCCCGTGTATCTTTTTTGACATCTTCACACATACGTAGCAAGCAATATTATGTCACTGTTGCAAATCACCGCTTCACTGCTTCTTTAGCACGATGGCTTCAACCTCTCCCGCCGCAGCAGACGGTGCTACAGACGGGCCTTCTGCAGCCAGTCCCGGCAGCGTCAACGGCGGCGACGCTGCGGCCAAACGAAAAGCGGAATCAAACAGCGGAACGCACACGCGCTCAAAGCGGAATCGCTACATCTCGCTGGCCTGGTTAGTCGCCTAAACTACCATATCGACGTCGCATTGATAGTACCGATAGCTAACGAGACTAATATAGCAATGAATGCAAGCGTCGCAAAATCAAGTGCAATGGCCAAGTGCCTTGCCAGCGTTGCGGCCATCTGTCGCTGGAATGTAAGCTGACATCCGAGTCCTGTTGCTGATATGTCCACTATGCGCCGAGGCTCATATTTGCCCTTTCTTCCTTTAAGGTCTCTATGCGCCCAATTGTTGCACTCGCAGCATAAAGGATTCAGAGTAAGTTCATGAATTTGCCCTTTTATATCAATTCCCTGGCACGTGGCTATTATGTCTCGCTATTCATGAATATTCGCTTACTGATGTACCTTCCTTTCGTACAGAGAATTCAGTTCTATGAAAGAACACATTGAGACGCTACAGGATCAAGTGAATACCTTATTTGCAAATATAAACGATCTGTATCACAAGGCTGAGTCGCAAGCCATTGAACCCAGTGCATATGGTCGAGAAGCCTCTCGCTCCTTATCCCAACCAAGCTATGACTCCCCGAACCAATCTTCGTCGCGGCCTCGGTCAAATCATCCTCGTTTTCATGGCCCTACGAGCACTACTTTCAACCTTCATGTTGCCAAGTCAAGTCTTCAAACCATGGGAATTACTCCCGCCGAGGACGGAAACAATGAATTGTTTGCCGGTCAGGATGCGACGCCAGCTGGCTCCCCGCCTCCTCCTCAACAACAGCAGCAATTGCCCCATGTTCCGCAGCTTCTGGCTCACCCGAATAAGGATCCATTATGGGTAATCAAACGGGAGGAGGCCATTAGACTATGCCGAATTTACGATCGTGAAATTGGAGTCATGTATCCTATCTTGGATATTGAAAAGGTCATTATGCACACAAACCTTCTCTTCACGTTTCTGGAAGCAGCTGCTCGGACTGGATTCTCGAGACGATTTAAACCAGGGCCTGATCTACTGACTGATGATGATACCTGCATACTAAAAATGGTTCTTGCAATAACCCTCATTCTGGAAGGTGATGGCGAAAGTGCGCTAGGAAATCGTTTTTTCACCACAACAAAGCAGCGGATTGAAATGAGGCTGTGGGAGCCTACGGATATCAAAACTATTCAACTATTTACTCTCATGGTAGGATGGCAAGGAAATATAACTAGGTGGCAATACTGTTAGCTGACAATACTCTAGGGAACCTATTATTTTCATGCTGATGAGGACATTATGGCATATCGATTCATTGGCCATGCTACGCGCATGTGCCTCGAAATGGGACTGCATAGAAGAGATGGAATGGTAAAGGCTTGCCCGAATGGAGAAGACGTACTATCTGTCATCAAACTCTTTTGGTCAGTTTACAGCTTGGATCGGCGATGGAGCTTTGGTATGGGGTTGCCATTTGTCATCCAGGACGAGGATATAGATTCATCACTTCCAGAACCTGTAAGGGCTCTCACCCCTATGTCACTTTAACGATTTTTGGCTGACAGCAGTTGTACACGAAACAGGATGACTCTGTTCCATATCTGAAAGCAATGATAGCGTACAGTCGCATCAGCTCCAAGATATGGTACTCTGGTCTGGGTTCCATGGGCACGGCGACTGCCAAAAAGGAGGAGATAGGCTTCCTTGATTATCAAGTTGTCCAGTGGCTGAAGGATGTTCCCGAGAACTTGAGGTTTTACTCACCCGAGCCCACCGTGAATGGGGAATTTGTCGACAGGGAGATTCGCCGTTTGCGTGTGCTCCTATACATTCGCGGTAATCATCTGAGGATCCTGATTTACCGTCCAGTGCTACACTCCACCACTAGCATTCTAGAAAGCATGACTTATGCTCAAACCGTGGTCGACATCGCCAAAGACACCATTCGTGTCCTCACCCACCTTAACCAGACGTCAGATATCTATCGCACCCAGCAGATGCTCTTTAACTACTTCCTAGTAGCTGCCTTGGCAGTGCTTCTTTTGGCAGTGTCTCACGCTCCGGCCGAGTTCAACCGCCAAGTACGGGACGAGTTCTACATGGCTCTCGATCTTGTCAAGGGATTCAGTACCAAATCGTACGTCTCAAAGCGACTATGGAAAATGATTAAAGGACTAAGAGGCATCGGCGAAAAGCTTGGTTTACTCAATCGTCCCATGGCACCGGATCCGAACGACCCTCACTCCACCGCCGCAGTCGCCATGGCAGGGCTAGCCGGCCATCCCGTGGATGTGATGTCTGTATACCGAGACATGAATCCAAGCGGCGAACTGGGCAACAGCCCGCAAGATGGCATCCAGATGAGCAACGAGTTGACGAATTTGTTTGAGGCTGTGGGCGGGTATAGTGGGTTTCTGACCCATACTAATGGAGGCGGTGCAGAGGGAATCAATGGCGAGATGGTAAATCCTCATGGCGATCTTGGTAATGCGGAGGGGTTGGGATCAATGCTGGGGAATGAGGGGGAGTTTGCGCGGATTATGCGAGACGTTTTTTAGGTTATGAAGACTGGTTATTGATAGATTTCTTGACGTATTCAGTATGACGCGACTGTATATTTACTATAGGTGCATGCAACATATTGCTCATTCCGGGTATAAACCAAAGGACTCAATCCATGCATCTACAAGAAGTCCACGGACACTTAATTCCGCACCTTAAAGCAGCGACAAAGATGGCCGAGTATAACTTAGCGCTCTTATTGTCCCACAAAACAGGCTAGATCAGATTTTGATGACTAAACGAAAGTTATGGTCACGTGCCTAAAACTCTAGTCACGTGCTATCAACCTCGTCCCTTTTTGCGTCCAGATATCGCAGTCAAAATCAGGAAATCTGCAGACAACAGACAACAGAATCTTCCAGCAATCGATCATTAATGTCCATATTTCTGTTGGTGTATCTGGTCCTTCTGTCGCTGCACTCTTTCCTGCCCAGCCGTCCAATCTGCGTCTCCCGGACCTCGCACGTCGGGCCTATCTGCATGACCTAACTGCGAACACCCACAACACCACCCATCATTCATATCAAACAAAAAAAAAAACACATGTGCCAGTCGCAACGCGGAGTACTCAACTCTACTTCCTAAACCATTCTTTGTTTTAAATATTCGAGTCTCACTCCCTGCGGGTCCATCGATAATTGTTTCGGACCAAACTTACCATTCCGAAGCAAATTCCGTCCCGCACTGCACCCTGATACCCCTCTATTTGATAAACACAAAAACCACATCCCCTCACCCATTGCGACAAAAGTTCAGCAGGGTTCAAAGTGATCGCGCGCAACTGGGCATTGCACAGAATACACTATTGGGAGGCTGAGAAGCATTTGAGACCTCAGGTATAAGGTATGCCCTTGCCGTCTTGAGTGAGGTCGAATCTTAGCCCCCGCGTCCCCTCGATATCCCTCCTCCAATTCTGACTCCAGTTATTCCAAGCTCGGGGTCATCGTGTCGAAAATCACTCCATTCTCATTGGCCGAAGGCCTGGATCGGCTGGAATTAAGCCAAAATTCTTCCTCCACGCCGTCCAGATCAACCTTCAGCTCCTTCGCCATGTCGTCCTCCGACGGGTCCCCGGATACCTGGATTGCGTCGTACTGCTCACTTATGGGCCACGAGTTTTTTGCAGAAGTGTCGGAAGATTTTATTGAAGATGATTTCAATTTGACGGGGTTGCAGTCGCAGGTTCCTTGGTATAAAGAGGCGCTGGAACTGATATTAGATGTGGAGCCTGAGGAGGATGAGGAGGAGGAAGATGAAGAGGAGGAAGAGGAAGAAGAGGATGCGGTTTTGGGAGATGATAGACCAGGCGATTATAGGAGGGCGGGCGAACGAAGGCATACGCGTGTTGCCAGTGATCTGAGTGTTATTGAGAGCTCGGCAGAGCTGTTGTATGGATTGATTCACCAACGGTACATTACATCGAGGCCTGGGATTCAACAGATGTTAGAGAAGTACGAGCTGCAACATTTTGGTGTTTGTCCTCGGGTATACTGCAATGGATGCAAGGTACTTCCGGTCGGAATTACAGACACGCCGGGCGTTGATACGGTAAAGCTCTTCTGTCCGAGTTGCCAGGACATATACACACCACCAAACAGCAGATTCCAGTCCGTCGATGGCGCTTTCTTCGGTACAACGTTTGGCTGTCTCTTCTTTATGACGTTCCCCGAACTCGACGTCGCAGCTCAAAACGAAAATCCGATGTCTCCCTCCCCAGCAAATAATTCGACGACGCCCATGAGCACAAGCTCACGACATCCCTCCATTACCTCACCTACATCATCCTCCTCTGTACCGCCACCGCTGCCAACACAACCTTCCCAGATCAATGGCATGATGACGTCGAACCTTGCCCCCGGCCTCGGTAATGGCAAGATATACGAACCACGAATTTACGGATTTAGAGTCTCTGAGCGTGCCAAGTCCGGTCCTCGCATGAAATGGCTGCGGATGAAGCCAGACGATATCAATGAGCTAGATGAGAGCGCTATATACCACGCCATGCACCCGGAAGGAGACGGTGATGATGATGGCGATATGGAGATGGGAACCGTGGAGTCGCAGCAACAGGCTGCTATCAACAGGCGCAAGAAAGCTCCCATAAGGAGACGGAGGCAACATAACCCGGATCTAATGAATACTAACGGTCAAGGTGTATGAGTGTGGTCTTGTTTTGCTGTTGTCTGTGTTCATCTGATGTTTGCCTCTCTTTGCTCGCTTTTATACTCCTTGGTTTTCGCATTTCATGTTCGTACCTATTTTGATGGAATGGATAATGCAGTGATGTTTCAAAGTCCATGTCTTGCTTTCATCTCTTTTCGCCTTTTCTCATCACTGGGGGCTCTCCTCGCTTGCTTATCTTTTTGTCTATGACATTGTCCGCCCCCAATTCCGATTCCCTTCTTGCTTCCCACTTAATCCCCTAAGATAACTGTATCTAGTAAATTCTTCTACGCCCCTGGTATCTCTCTTCCGTTCATCATCTCACCTAAAATCATTCTCTATCATGTTTATCTGTCACAGCCATTCTCACTGCATTTTGTATCTAAGAATTATTCCTTTAGTTTCCTTTTTCATTCTTAAACTTCAGGAGGCATCAAACGTGGAGTCGGAAGATAGGAGAAGAGAAAACGAAGATGGTTCATATATATCTACTGCCATAGACTCTTTTTTCCCTGTTCATCTCTCATTGTCTTTTTCTTTACTCGACGAAGTTCAAGAGAGAGGGGGAAAGTCCAGGTGGCATCACAAAGACATCGTGATTAGCTCATGTACGAGGGAGGCCATGACGCGAACCGTCATCTTGACATCCAAGGCAGCGGATGTACCGCTACTCAAGTGATATAAGAGACTACTCAGCCGAAGACATGTTTGTGCTCCAGCTTCGTCGACGTCTAATCCTGGCTTCTTTTCTCCTAAAATATCATTTGGATAACGGTAGGTGCTTCGTACTTCATCCTGCTCTCGTCAATTCTAAGCTTCTTTCCCTTCTCCCTCTTTCCCACTCGCACTACCGTGGTTTACAACCGTAGCTTTCAAACCCGACAGTATTGAGCCACTGATATCAACACGTGCAATTACAATATTTACTAGATGCCATCGACTAGCTAACGACTCAGGTAGTTATATAAGTCGTAGGTGAAAATGTGCGTGTATTTATAGAGAGGTTGAAAACAAGTATATTACGCTAACCGCGCAAGCAGGTCGAAACCAAGGGCTCCATTGCGCCTTACCAAGTGGCACACCAGATAGTTTCCAAAAATCTGTAGACTGACCGACCAAAAGCATCAGCTCCGCTACAGATAGCTGAAACTTGCCGTCCAATAGGTCAAGTGCTTCGGTTTCTCCATCATCTCGTAGGATTCGTCGCGACGTCTGACGACGGGCTTTCATTCTTTAACGTGGCCTTGCGACGCTCCGCTTTAGTGATCAAAAGCTGCGTTGTGACTCTCATTACGACCGAAATCTTTGGTTAGTGATCTAAACCAAGATGAACGGACTGGGGAACTTGCATCCATTTAGCCGGTCTGTTTTAACACAAATATCCTGAAAGCCGAACTTGGATAACGGCAACTCCAGCAACGCAATGGCCGGATACTCCTGCGATTTGTGGTTTAAGACGTGACAGCTCATGAGCATATCTAACAGCTTGTCATTCATAGCATAGCTAACCATACACTCTTGTACTGTACTATACGTTGGGACCCATCAAGCGAGTCACAACGCTTCGCTGCTTCGGATGCCCCTTTATCGAGTCAGCCCACTGTGTCAAATTTCAACCTCTAGGAAACTCCATATTTAGTAATGACATATACTAAGTTAACAAACGGACAACAGAAGAATGGTAGACTAAGGTGTCATTGAGATTTTTGAAGTACGGGCTCCGGGAGATGCATCCTTGTAGAAGCTGTTTGGATGTTTGACGGTTAATGTTATCTTGCTCGGGAAATTATTCAATGTATCCCTTTGCTTTTGCCATGATGGTACCATAGTACCGTAAATCAACGCTCTTAATTAAACCTGGGGCGGCATCTGGGTTGGATCCCAAAAGTGCGTCACTAGCTTCTTCGGACGAGGCTTTGCGCAAATTGTGGAATACATTTGCTTGCAAACATGGTGAACCAAACTGTAGAAATCATTGTAGGCCAAAAAAGTGTTTCGATAATTGTCAGCTATGTTCACATAGCCAAAATAGTCACGATGGCCTGTTTCTTGACCCCCGATTAAGTTGTTGAACACAGCTGTAGCACAGAAGTATCCTCTAGCTGGCCCACATTATCTCTGTGTTCTCTTTTGGTCATCATCTCAGTATTTTCCATGCTTCTTTTTGAGTTTTGCAGTACTTCAGTATTCTCTTAGAAGCACTGCTGCAAATCAATGTTTTTGTGCAAGGTATACATACGTCACCGATTCTCCAGACCCCTGGCTCTGAATAATCATGAATAAGATAGCCCGCGGCCACCCCGGAATTTGCGGTGTGAAACCGTTCTGGCCAAAACAGCCCTATGCACAGTCATAGTGACTAAGTGGAATCTGGATTTTAGCAGCGAACCGTGCGACTCGGCTTAACCCAATCAGGCGACCCGAACACTGGTAGCTCTGTTAAGGTTGTGGGGGTCCCACATTATCGTTCAGCCCTACGAGGTGGCGGGCCGCAGCAGCTCATCAATAATGACCATAGTGGCATTTGCTCTGCAGTGATAATATGCACCAGGGCATGTATGCAGATGGCGCCTACTCCTACTGTTTATTTTGATAACAAGTTTTAACTTCTTCAGCTCTAGCACGGTCCAATGTAACTTCTTGTTTGCTCAAAAGAGTGGTTGAATTAGCGGGAGTGACTTGCTTTCTCCCAAACGTAAGTCCAACTATGCATGCATCATAGCAATAGCTATTCCAGTCGTGGGTGGTATCTTATCGATGGTCTGTAAGTCAATTTGAATTGGCCACCCGGCAACCAACGACGACAACGGAATGGAAGACTTGCACTCCAATAACGTTCACGAAGGTAGCATCATAGATACTCATCCCTTACAAACTTGACTAAAAATGGCTTCTCATCGTGCACTGTGACGGCAGTGGTAAGGCACATCTCCTTCCACATGATATAATTTTCTAGTGAAACATCACTGCAACAATAATATATGCGTACATGAGGGCTAATTTATCAATGAACAAAAATATTGAGAAGAACATATCAAGGTGGCTGTTCTCAATTGCGCGTAAAGCCTTTGCAAGCATTTCTTCTGCCAATAGCTTGAACAGAGAATCATCCTTGGTAAAGAACTTTGAAGCTAATGGTACAAGTTTAAAAGCAAATAAAGCGTATTCTCATGCATTTATGCTGTTCAACGAGTAATAATATAAGACCATATTGAGTAGATAGAGTTCAAGGAAGATGGTAAAAGTAGAGCATTTAGAGGTGAACATTTTTTGTTACCAATTTGTTTCAAAGTTTATTCTTACTTTTTTCCCTAAAAGCTACTGATAAATTCTAACATGAATGATGACTTGAAATTGAGGTGAGAGCAAAATGATCATTAAATATAGAATGAACGCTCATTATATGGAAACTTTATGTGACAACCGAGGTTTTACTCAGGAATATTATTGCACACCTCATTGGCGGGGGAGTATGAGACATGACTCTCTTTTGTGTTTCTGTACCTAGTCTCTTCTTCGGGCCGGCCTGAAGACGCGGGATTTGTTCATGGTAGACTTAGGTCTCCAAGATAACTCAATGGCACCGTTCCACTGCTTCCTTATTTAATTCTCCTTTTTGTAAAAGATGAGTGTGGCAGTGACTATTTTTCGATCTTCATTGTAGCCAAAATTAGATATTTTGAGCGGGCAATTGCTGGGTCGTCTCCGTATCGGCCAGCTAAATTTACCCTGGGGAAGGTTTCCGGAAACCTTATTTTTTCGAGAAAAGCATTCGCTTGGTGTCTGTTATATTCCTGACATGTCGCAATAAACTTGGAATCGCAACCAGGAGGGGCTAACCATCTTCAAGCATTCCGGAGGCAGCTTACAAGCTGTTTATCTTTCAAATTTGCCATCATGCTATCCGCATCTGATCAATTGATCTCCCATTTCAAAAACATGCCTGTTATGTAGTATTGATTATTGAGTGTTTTTAATCGGGGTTTAGGAGCTGATATATCCAATATTAGACGGGGATTCCAAGGGGCCCCAATAAAATGGAAGACTCGCTAAACTCGGCTGGGCCCATGTGGTCGAGTTAGTTTGTAAAGGGGGAAAAGTTGATGTCGATGCTTACCGGATTGGGAAGCGATGTTGCTTAAATTGGAAACAGCCGATCTGCCATCTCGCTTAGCGCCTCGTCAATTCGTTGATGATATCCTTTTTAAGAAGAAAAGAACGTTCAAACATCCGCGTATCTGCAGTCTAGGTACGCAGCACTCAACAGACGAATGTCCCTAATCATGACTTATGGCTCCATCCTGGAATTCCGGAACAGCTAAATTGGCCAGTGGCATTACAAAGAGCGGCTTAAAAAGCGAAACAATGTCTCCAGTGTCGCCCACGCGTTGCAAGCAGCAAAGTTAGCTTGTCCGTTGACAGACGCCATTTCCACGAAGGATCCCCTCCGCAAAACTCAATGAACAATTGATCTGCTTGAAGGAGTTACCTGCTCAAATGTTCCAGCTGGCGGAGCTTTAGTGGACGGAGCTCGATGCGCCGTGGGGGAATGTTGTCGAGCTGCAGCATCAGCCAACCAATCATCCCTATCAGCGCAGCAGCTGAACTTCCTAAAAACAGCTTGTCCGGATTTACTCCTACCCAGTGCTCTGGTTTAGGGTGGACAGCAAACAACCCATCTGCGATGTGGGGACCATAGGCTAGTTATGTCCTGCGTATTCCAATATTAATAGCGGTGTGTTTTATTGTCGAATTGTTGTCTTCCTTCATATCCGATGCCGAAGCTTCCGCGAAGGTCAAGACTCCGTTCCGCTTTATCATGGATTCAGAGGGTAGTATTCTATGTCTGTGTATTTGAAATACACGCCTCTATCGTTGCTGCGGTATACTAAGAATAGTACTAGCAACATTTCAAGGGTTCTCGTGCCTTTCATACTTATCGTGCTTATCTTGATCACCATACTAAACAGAGTATCACCAGTCAATGCACGGCTTGGTCAACCAAGAGGCTACAGGAACAATAGATCCAAATGTCTGGGAGTCCAGGGTGTGTTCAAAGGTTGTATCGAAACAGTACATGAGTACTACCCTCGACCAAGCCCCCTGGATGCTCCAAATCCGAATCTCCACTTTGCACACTACCTCAATACGTATGTGCACGCAGGGCTGACAAGACGGATGGTCCACTGACTACTTCCTGAGCATGGACACGCGGATCCCCTGCTAGCAATGGTTGACAGGGCTGGGGACGGGGTCCTGGGGTTGGAGCTGTGGAAGGTTTATTTAGCCTTACGACAGGACCCTCCAGAAGTCAAGAAACTGATAAATATTCCCACCGCGCCCCCCTTTCCCGCTCTCCAACTTGGTCAATATTCAGTTACGTTTTATATCCATAGTTCTCGCTCTACATTTCCTTGTTGATCGTATATCTATACCCTTTTTCGTCCCCATCAGTCATCGATCTTGAGTTAGCGAAAGTGAATGCCCACCCTTTCAGCCGTCATGAATCGCACAACGGGTTATAATTATGAACATGCCCAGCCTTCAACATCGTCAAGATTTCCCTCCGGTCATGGAACTAGCAGTGCCTTCAGTGCCAGCGCCAATCCCAACGAAGATTGGACTAAAATATCCGATTTGGCTGAGCGAAGACGGATACAAAATCGAATTGCTCAACGAAACTACCGTCCGTATCCCCTTAAGCGACATCCCTTGGTTCTGATGTAGCTGACCAATATGAAACAGGCAAGAAGCTAAAGCGTCGACTCGAGGACTTGGAACGAAGAGCCACATCTTCCTCCGCCTCTCCGGAGCCGGCGCATCAAGAACTCACCCCTCCCTCTTCTTCAAAACCAAAGAAGAGCAAATCTCCCGCAAGCCGGCCCTCTGTCACCACCAATAAAACCAAACCCATAGACGATCGGAATTCGTCGCCCAACCTCGTCCTGACTAGACCGCTGTCTTATCACGACGAGCCCAACGGCATGTTCTCCCATCAGTCGACCAAGCAACTATCTCTCTCTCCGCCCGCTACTTTTTCTTCTCAGCCCCTCCCGTACTCGCAAGGCTACAACTATCCGCAATATTCCCAGGAAGCGGTATATCACACTCCAGTCTCATACGCGGAGCTTCCACCGTCAGGTTATTACCTTCAGCCACTCTCGTCACAGGCGCCAATCCAGGAAGCAGTGTATCCAGAAGAGGACATTCTTGCGCCATTTAGTATGAACTATGCCACGATGGCTGGGTACGACATACCGGTTACCACCGCTTCTTACCCAGATCCAAACTCCATTGTAAGTCGGAATTGATGCCCAGGGGCTGGATGTCCTTTCTCCCCCACGCGCGAAAGCAAAACGATACAAGAAGCTCATTTTTACCGGCCAAAGACGCCCCCTCTTTTACAATCAGAGCTTTACAATCGGTCGAATTCTGCGTCTCCTTGCAATTCGACCAATGAATGTCCAAGGACTCCCCAACCTCTAAGAACTTCGCCACTCTTATCCTTCATTTAAACTAAATGGAGATCAAGGAGGGGGGAAAGCGTATATACGATCGTACATTCATACCCGGGTTTACGTTTCCTGGTAATTGAGCGTGGATGTATATTTGAACGGATGAATATCCTTTTTGACGTATTTCCTTTTTGGTTTACGGTGTCACTTGATGTGCCATTATTACTATTTACTGCATCTACATAGTCCTTTATTTTTCATTTTTTATCTCTCTTGTGCGTTTAGGTTCTTCGAAGCATGCGGCGTTATTTCCGGCTGGGTTATGGACATGAGATACGCTTTCTGAGAAACCCTTTTTTAGGCGGAAAAATATAGACATCTTCCCTGACTATTAGTACTACATTACTAGTAATTATAATAAATGATTCAAAATTCGTCATAAACTTTGTTTTCTGATTGTTTTCTTCCTGTGTTTGGCCAGGCTGACGGTTCAGCTCGGAGATAAAGGAAATTACCTCCTATGGCTGCCTCACAAGAATCAGCTAGTAACAACCGAGGGATGGAGGGAACTCGGCCACTGCGGGTTGGCCCGGGCTGGCCTTCTTCTTGACAAAATACGCGGAGAGAAATGTCACCGGTACTCCGTGGGTTTTACGCAGCGCGTAAGGATGGGATCGGACATTTCAGGTTGGCCCAAAGAAAGTTTGTGGTCGTACTCCGTATATGAACAACCAGACAAATGACTAGAAATAGAAAATGGCCCGCTATTGATCTATGTGGCATGTGCTTGCTTTTTACGATTTCAATTATATTTGAAAGTTCCGCCATACATCATTTTCAAAATGTGCCAACCTCTACATCCCTGTATTACATTTTTCTTCGTAAAGGCTCCTATTTCAGATCTGGTGGCCTCATGGGTTTAAAAGCTTTGTAAACCTTGGACAGGAATACATACAGCTATCGAAAATTCTAGTCATGGGGGTGTTGTTGCTTAGCTAGTAGTACTAGGTCTCCAGCAGAAGCCAACTTAGTCAACTCTTGAAATTTCGAATAATTGTAGGCCGTACTCAACTACCGTTCCTCGTGAAGGAAGTGTATACAGCATATGGACGGGTTACGAGCATCAACGCTGTTATTAATAGTCACTGAAGTAAAATCGTTTCACGCTGAAAACAATACTGCCAAAAAAGAAATTGAACTAGATATGGAGGACGTTCCAAGACGAATGGGAATTGGTGCCTCTCCGGGAGTTAATTCTGAGGCGTTAACGTGTCTTTCTCCTGACAAAGGTATACACCTTTCCCTCTGCTTAATTTGACTTAGATACTTGCAAGGCGGAATGGAGTATTTGTCATTCCACCAGCGCCCGCAGCTGTCCATGCGCTTTTCCGTCAGGAACGTAGAAAAATAGGAGTTAGCCTTTCTTCCCGCTCGAATCAATCAAACGGGTTACTCATACAGATGCAGCACTTGCCATAAGCTAACAATAGCTACTCTGTTTCATAAGGCCAAATTGCATTGCAATTGGGAGATAACTGAGCCCACTAGATCAATCCCAATTCTCTTTGCTTTGCGTACCTGGTATCTAGACGCCGTTGCATTATTATTTACCCGCCTCCCTGTCCCGAGACTCCTTCTTGGCTGCCACGGATGAGAGCTCGGTAGCTGTCTCTCTCTCCTTATGGGCCTGAAGGGTCCGTTTTATCCATCCTGAACCTTCCAAGGTTGCATCAGCCCTACTTGATGCGATGCCCTAAAGGGGTAGGGGCTGAAAGAGCCATGAGTTTGGGACCAACGGGCTTCATGTTTGCATTAAGATGCTGACCGCCCTACAGCACTTTCACAGAATCATACTCTTATGAGGCTGTGGTCCGCTGGGCAGCCACGAAGGAAAAGGCGATCTCATCAGTCAGCACTCAAAAGTCGCCACGATGCCAGCCGGATGAATATCCCCGGAGATAGGTGTGACATTCGAACGTATGTTTGAAAGAGAGACGAACAGCTTGAGTAATGACCTCAAAAGTCATTGACAGACAGTAAATATAGCTTCCAATTATTGCAAAGGAGCAGTAAAGTGGGTACGCGCAAAGTCGCTTGCCTGTGCTTGAATCCGTGACAGCTGCGGCTGACCGAAACAGGCAGCGTATTCGCGAGGTATCCAGGTTTCACTTGCAGTTCTACTTGCAGCGACGAACTGAAGAAACCAAAGTGAATGTCTTTTGTGTAACATGAGCAGGGACCTGAGATTGCATTGCTATCTCCGAGTATCTTTTTGAGATCGACGTTGTACGGAGCATACATGCGACCGAACTAGCGCATGGGGAGGGCAGCGCACAGGATTATTATTTTGCTTAGGCCGCGTTGGGTAATTGTTGCAAGCAAAATTACCGTCTCAAGCTAGAATAGCAGATATGTTCCTCATTTTCCACGCACAGTACATTATTGGCTTGAAATTGCGGACAAGGAGCTGGTTGAAGTTGCGTCGCGTTGGTGGCTGGGGAGCCTGGGTGCCGGGAGGGTTCAGCCCTATGGAAAGGGGACGGTGGAGTCGTATTGTAGAGTCTCGCGGGACGGACTGGAACTCAATTGTTACTAATTCGTTGTAACTGTGTCTATCTTATTCTGCGAGAGAACACCGCTTGTGTATTCCGAGTGGTTATAGTCGCTTCAGATGATGCCAGGAGAATTGAGGTGTGATATCTCCAGCCTCCATCTGTAGTATGGAGTTGATCGTGTACTGCCCAGGTCCATTTCCGACTTTGGATAGGGGAACATCCACCGACGACGATGAAGGATTTAGTTTATTAATATAATTATTTTGTTGTTATTGGTATGTTGGTGGGACATTGGACGCATCTTCACGAACTTCATACTTATTACCTACGTCAAAAGTGCCCGAAAACCCCACAATCGTGGAGGAAACTTGCCTTCGGACACTTTTGACAGCGCTACGCCGTCTCAATCCGCTCCTTGGGCCTATCTATTTTTGGATAATTACGAGCCCCACCCAAGTGTCCACTTCACAATCTTCCGTGAAGAAAAACTTCGGTCTACGCCCGTCGCCAGCATGAAATAAATATACCTCACCCATCTTCCGTCCATCTTCCGTCCATGTTTATCCCTTTTCTTCCTTGCCTGTATTATACGGCTATTAGAAGGTTGACCAGACGCCTTGGATATTTAATATTGATCATGAATTAACCCGGACTAATGGTCCATTTTAGAAAACTTTTCTTTTTCAGAAAAGCCCTCGAGGATTGGCATCCTCCTTCTACTCCACTCCACTAACTGATTGATATATATAGGAGCGGCAATCCCAGTTGAAATTGCAAACTTCCTATATATAGATAGGCGCCCACAGTCTAAATGCTGCACAGACTCAGGTTCGTTTATTCTGGAGACCGCGAGGAACCAACTCAACATACTCACCAGGGTTATTTTGCACCTAAATTAGAAAACATCCCGTTCCAACTCTGCCGCTATCGACTGAGTCTTGAGTTCCGCCTAGCTACCTAGACAGTCGGTAGCAGCCCGTACTGAGGGCAATTAATGGAGCAATGATCAAAGTCACAGTTTGTCAAGACGAGCTACCTTTTTCCTTGTCCTTTTGGATATTCAACAACCGCAGGCATCAGAGACAATTCCTTTCTTTTTTTAGTAAGTCCCATTGAGAGTGCACAATTGATTCAGAGATATTTCCACAAAAGGGCCGCCAGTTAAAAGCTGGAAGGTGATATAAAAAATCAAACGAGTGTGATAGTTGTCTTAAGACTAGATGAGAGAGGACCCGGAAAGGGAATAGCCACGTGAATGTGTGAGCCTTGAGAAGTTGGACGACCGTTTTCCTGCAGGGTATGTCATAATGATGATGGGCTATCGGCATGTATACGGTCCTCGGACAATAGACAATAATTAGCGCTGATTGGGCGTGCAGCGCATTCCGGATAGTTATCTAGGTAGTTACTGGATTATAGCCCTAGAGGACACTGAGTTGAGATGAGGATAGTCACTCGGTAAACTTAAAAGGGAGGAGAAATTTGCTGTGTAACGTGAATTATGAAGAAGGTCAAATACGATAAAAATAGTCGGGTCTGAGAAGAGGGCGCAGGATCGAAGCAGGGGGGCATAAAAGGAGGTAGCAACCTAGTTAGTAACGGCCGCGAAGTAGGTTCCAGTAGGTAGAAGTTTATTCATGTCTGGCTGTGGAAGTACTTTGCCCTCGTTGGTCTGATCAAATATAGAAGATCCGAAGCAAGCTTCATGGAATCAGAAGACAACGATCTAATCCAGCCTTGGGATAACAAAGTTTGGGATCCTCATGGATAATTTTATACGCCCCCTGCGCCAGGAACTGGTGTATACTTTCTATGTTGCGCAGTTCCATCGCCCTCTCTTCTACCAAAGAGTAATGGGCGATTAATCGAATGGGCTCCACCAATCCTGTGACGCATATCATATCGTGGGGCTGTGAGAATGTCTGCAATAATAGCTTCCCAGGTCGTTTTAATTGCGTGATATTAGTAATAATAAACATGCCATGGAAACGAGCCGGACTGAATAAGATGGTATAGCAGATGAGTTTTCCGTGAAAGATCTAATAATTTCCCAGGCGCAAGGTTCTGCTGGCTGGGCGGTCTAAGGCCATGCGTATAAACAATCTATAGCAAAAGTCTTGTTGGGTCTTTCTATACTTTGGACTGACCCGCTCCGAATACAAGAAGAATGGCGAAACAGGCATCAAAGATTTGGAAATGTAACAAGAAATGTGTATCATAACCCAGAGAATTTGGACAAAGTAGCATTATAGTTTAACACTGGGAATATGTTAGCCTGACGCCCTAAGACAAAGAGCATTCTTTGATCTCTTACTTACCTCCATATGTGTTCTTCATCCCCGTATTGGATCCCTTCTATCCAATTCTTCATCTCGAGTGCCACTTGTCCGGCCTCCTCATTTTCTTTCAGCCCGCAATCAACCAAGCGTCCCTTCCAGCTGATTGTGCGGACGGGGCTGACAATAGCTGCAGTACCCGCTCCGAATATTTCGATCAGTCTGCCCTCTTCAGATGCCTGGGCAATTTCCGACATCTTCAATTTGCGCTCTGACACCACCCAGCCCCGAGGACCTAATCTTTCCCGGGCGAGAGTGAGAACGGAATCCCTGGTGACCCCTTCGAGGATGGTACCATCCAGAGGAGCAGTTATCAACTCATTCTGGCCAGTCTTTTTGTCCTTGATGGCAACGAAAAGATTCATAGTCCCGACTTCCGTGACATACTCCTCTTCTCCGAATAACCAAAGATTTTGCTGGAAACCTTTCTTTGCGGCTTCAAGTTGTGGCAAGATACATGGGGCATAGTTGGCGCCAAGTTTCTTGTCGCCGACACCACCTGGCCAGGCACGAACCGCATAATCTGTCGCTTCAAGAGAAATGGCCTTGAATCCAGTTGGGTAATATGGGCCAACAGGACAGGCAATGACAAAAAGCATAGCAGAATTTGGAGGGTTGACACCAAGAGTTGCCTGTGTACCAATCATTGTGGGCCTTATGTATAACGAGTATCCACGAGCTCTGAGTGGGAAAATTGTCAGTTCAATCGACAGATCCATGCCCAGTCCAAACGGCTACAGCTTACTCCGGAATAAACCTGCTGTCTACTTTAACCAGCTCTCCAATCAATTTTGTCACAGCCTCTCCGTCAAAGGTTGGAAGCGCAATACGCTTTGACGATTTGTTTAACCGTTCCATATTTTTATCAGGCCTGAATAACCGGATGCCACCATTCTTGTCTTTGTATGCCTTCATTCCTTCGAAGCACTCAAACGCATAGTGGAAAACGCAGGTGGAGGGATCGAGACTGAGTTTTTGGTACGGGACGATGTTTGGAGCAAGCCATCCATCCTTGGTGTTCCAGTTCATCATGAGCATGTGGTCTATTATATATATATGAATTAGTATGCCATGTCACACGAGCCGCGACGACAGTGCACTTGCCAGTGAACGACGATCCGAAAACGAGCTTTTCGGGAGAGGTGATTTGTTTGGGGGAAGATGTTTTCGTGATAGATAGCTTGGAGAAATCAACAGCGGGCAGACCATCGCTCCGGCTTGGGACCTGTGAGCTGTAATGTCTCTGCATAGGTATGGCATATCTCTGTGCGGAGCTGCTACCGCTGAGGGCCGGAGCAGCCCTGCGTGTTAAAGATAAAGCGGACTTCATGGTGGCTTGCAGGAGTAATTGGTGTTTTGAGGGGAGAATGGGATGTCCTGGGAGGAGGCAGAGGCGTATATAGAGTATCGACCGTGAGTCACGACTGCAGCATGAGGGGTGAGTGTTTGGATGCCCGGTGTAGAAAAATACGCTGTGGATCGGTTCGTATCTGGAGTTTTTGCGCCGGGCCATCTCCGCGCTCGCTGTCGGGCGAAACGGCGAGAAAAGCCGGCCAATCACAGCGCCCCATTCGGCTGAAAATCGGAGTCTGGCCCCGGAATCTCGGGCAAGCTTTTCCGGCTATTAGATAAGGAATGAGTCAGCGGATTTTGTGCATGCCACGTGACTGTGCTTGATTTTGGATTGAAGCTGTGGAGCTGATATTACCTTGCAACAATAATCTTATTGTTATTATTATTTTGACGGACGGACTTCATCACAGCTGCCCATTCAAATATAGGGTGAGTGTACATTTGTGACGTTGATTCCGCTTTTGTTCAAGAAGTGAATTCGAAAATCGTACTTTACTTGTGAACGCTGTGTGGTCAATGGCGTTTCCTCAGTAGAGGTTTAAAGGGGGGATTTAATTACCCCAGTCGATAATATCCTTGTCCAGACTGTTTGAATCGATCGTTTTTATTGTCTTATTCTGGCCTATTGGTTTTTTTACTTTGCCTAAGCCGCCATGTTTTCATCCGCCCTGAAGTCCTTTAGCTCAAATATAGCCGCCAACTATCAGCTGTCTCCCCACCCATCATTTACTTCCGGCCCCTGGAAGGTATATGATGGCAAGAAAAAAAGTACCGGAATTGCGGCATCTGTTTTTGTTTTTGATCGGAAATCGCTTGATGCAAGGGCAAGCGGTTTTGGCCCCCGGCCCAACTCGTCGGCTCTAAAAAAGGTGCACGATGAAGTTGTTGAAAGGCTTAAACGAGAGGCGAGCAGCCTAACTAGGCTAAGGCATCCATCAATTCTTCAGGTTTTGGAGCCAGTGGAGGATACCCGGAGCGGTGGTCTGATGTTTGCAACAGAGCCCGTCACCGCATCTTTGGCTGGGCTATTGCGGGAAAAGGATGACCAAGAAAGGTTCTCGGGAGGACGACGCCGATCTGCCACTAGGGATTCCGATACAAACGGAAGGCGAAATAATGTTGAAATTGACGAGATTGAAATCCAGAAGGGCCTGCTGCAAGTTGCAAAGGGTCTTGAATTTCTACACGAATCTGCCGGTCTTGTGCACGGGAATTTGACCCCCAAAGCCATCTACATCAACACGAAATCAGATTGGAAAATATCTGGCCTTGCCTTCGCTGGTCCGGCTGACTCGGGGTCACAGTCACCGCTGCCTCCGCTTGCGCTCTCTGAGGTTTTATATCAGGACCCCAGATTGCCATCTTCCGTTCAACTTGACCTAGATTATACTTCCCCCGATTTCGTTATTGACTCCAATATCTCCTCATCTGCGGACCTTTTTTCTCTTGGTCTTGTTATTGTTGCGCTTTACAACTCACCCCACGCTTCTCCTCTTCAGACACATGGCAACCCTTCCACTTACAAAAACTTACTGAGCTCGCCCTCTTCGATACCTTCGCAAGCTAATGGATTTTCGTCCTCGCGTCCAATACCGAAAGGTTTAGCATCTCATGTTTTACCAAGGCTCATCACTAGAAGGCCGGCACAGCGGATGAATGCAAAGGAGTTCCAGGAATCTCAGTACTTCGACAATGTCTTAGTGTCAACCATCCGCTTCTTGGAATCGTTGCCTACAAAAACGATAAATGAGAAATCACAGTTCATGAGGGGGCTAGGTCGTATATTATCGGAATTTCCTACGTCCGTTCTTGAAAGAAAGGTTCTTGGTGCACTGTTGGAAGAGAGCAAGGACAAGGAATTATTGCCATTGATTCTGTCAAATGTCTTCAAAATCATCAAATTAATTCCCTCGGGTCCGCGGGTCGTCCCTGAAAAAGTTCTTCCTCATCTCAAGTCGGTTTTTCTTCCACCTGGAGCAAAAGGCCCTGCGCAGGAGCGCGACACCAGCAAGGACGCCAGCCTCATGGTTGTCTTGGAAAACATGGAGCTTATTGCCAAAAATTGCCCTGGGCGAGACTTTAAAGAGGGTGAGTGGATACTTTCTCGTTTTCATTATGTACTGTTTACTGACTGGTTTCGATTAGACGTCCTGCCTCTGGTCCGTCTGGGTTTAGAATCTCACACCCACTCATTAGCCGATGCTTCGATGCGATGTCTACCAGTGATGCTACCCATTCTCGATTTCTCGACCGTTAAGGATGACGTCTTTCCGCCGATTGCCTCCGTCTTTGCTAGAACTAGCAGTCTTGGTATCAAGGTTCGAGGTCTGGAAGCGTTCGTGATTCTATGCGGCGGGTCCGTTAAAGAAGAATCTTCTAACGGTTTCTCGGAGCTTCCGAATGAACCCAAGCCGTCCAAAACAGGCACAACTTCGATTCTTGACAAGTACACAGTTCAGGATAAGATCGTGCCGTTACTGAAAGCCATAAAAACGAAGGAACCTGCAGTAATGATGGCAGTGTTGAACGTGTTTCGACAAGTTGGGCAAATCGCTGAAACTGACTTCATTGCTCTGGAGGTTATCCCAACTCTATGGAACTTCAGTCTTGGTCCTCTTCTCAATGTACAGCAATTTGGTCGCTTTATGGATCTAATAAAGTCCCTCTCGTTAAAGGTTGAGCAGCAACAGACCAAAAAGCTACAGTCGCTCTCGTCTTCAGGCGAAACTGGAAGTTCTCTAAATAGCAGCCCCAACATATTTGGCACAACGCAAACCGTGAACGGCAGGGCTGATGTCGAGAATTCACGGTCAGATTTCGAAAGGCTAGTCCTTGGCAAAAGCACGACCTCTAGTTCCAAAAATGCCTCCTGGAATGACTGGGACACGACAACTTCCAATCCAACAAGCCCTCCAGTCAAAACTGATAGTGCCCCAAGGTTTTCGTGGTCGACTGTTAACTCCCCCAGCGTCAGCGCCAACAATACTGGACCTCGCAATTCGCTTGCAAACTTGGCTGCACCCAGCCAACGATCTATCACCCCGGACATGAATCTGTCTTCATTCCCTGCCCTTTCCCCTTCGAGCCCACAACAGCAGCATCAGTCATCCTCAGTATCATCCTTCCCCACATTACAACCATCCCATCCTTCACCTTGGTCGGCGACAACCTCAGCTGGGAATAGCACCATGCAGCAACCCCTGTCATTGATGAACCAATATTCTTCAAACTCAGCTCAAGCACCCCCTCCTACAACAACAACCATGTCAACCGCATCATTTGGGCAGACAGCACAACAATTCACATCACTTTCTCCGTTTTCCATCCCTCCTCCACCGCCGCCATCGAACTTGCAACCAACCCCGTCAACCGCCCCCCTTTCTCCTGCGTTCGGTCAGCCAAAGCCTAACCCAAGCCCTCAATGGAATATGACACCCTTACAACCTACACGACCGCAAACAAATCAACCGAAACAGGGCCTTGATAAATACGGGAGTTTATTTTGAAGATCACGGTAATAATTTGCTGCCGTCACTTGCTTAAAGCAATTTCAATCTGCCAAGTCATACATGCAATCTGGCGGCCTATGGATCAGAAATATCGACTTAAAAGCGCATTTTGACATTTTGAAATGTTCCTCCATGAAGTTTCCCCGGTTGTTGGTGGCTTGGGACCAGCTACTAGATTTTGCTTGGTGTTTTAAACTTTTGGAATTTACCTATGGTGTCTTATATATCTCAACATGATATCCGTTGTACTCTACTCGAAGCATTTGATGATGTACATGCGCAATCTTCTTTCACTGAAACGGCGAACAAGTCTCTTTTTAGCCTTCCATTAATCTAATTGATCAGTTGCTAGTTTATTGCGCTATATGGACACATTCTAGCATACATTTCATGCATAGATTCCGGGGTGTGACGAGGTGGAAGACTCAAAAACAACGAGTTTTGGAAAAGTCCTCATGGCCCCAAGAGAAGGGATTAATGTCAAGTTCTTCGGTCAACGTGCTTCAGCGCAGTTTAGTTCTAGGAGGTATATCCCCCTTTGCTACTTCGCGGCGCTCCAGTCATTCAACAACGAGGTCTGCTTACTCGTCACAGATTCGCTTGTAAAGGGACGACGTATTTTGAGGGCTTCCCTGCAGGATAGCCCAAAAAATGGCATCTTCTCCGGCCAATAGAAACATATCTGTTTTTTCACCTTTCGATCCTCTGTTTTCACATCTTCCAGGCGTTGGCGTTGTATGGTATTTCCTTTCCTTGTCTCTTCAGATGCCGAACGTCGTAGTAATCAACTAAACCCACATTTTTCACAGAGGATAGATAAATAAGCCTCCCTTCTTACCGCTTACAGGGTCTTCCAGATTTCTGAGTAGCAGGCTCGATGTGGAGCGTAAAGCCGCAGGTCTAGCAAGGACATATGAATCTTGCGGTCGTGCAAATTCCCTAAACACTTCCTAGCCAATGACCAGGGTCCTAAGAACTGGGGATGTCGAGCCTCAGGTTGTTGAGGGCAGCAGAAGTTATATCATTTAATCAAATTTCCGGGCTGCAAAAAGAGGGAAAGTAGTACTGAGTATATGTTAAAGGAATCAAATAGTACACGAACATACATAGGATAGATATGGGGGTGCAGGTACCTAGGAGGTGTGTTTTGGAGGTTGGAGGTTTGGAGGATAGGCGGGTGGAGCCAGCCAACCTCACACTAACAAGTTACAGCTAACCAAAACTCTTCTTCTGCACGTCACTCGCAGCTATCCCTGTGCCTATCCCTTCCTCTCTTTCTCCCCGCTACGCATCATCATTCGCTTTAATTCTCCTGCTGCGGTTGCCAGTTACTCTCTTTTTGGCTGCTGCCCCAATGACCCCTCTTTCTCTTCGAAGCTCCCCCGCTAAAGCTTCCAGAAACCTCCTACTCTCAACTGCTGCCCGTCTCCGTCAGCTCCAACACCACCACCACCACCACCGCCGCCATTCCCCTATCTCTCGTTTATACAACAGACCTGCCTCAAACAGTTCCGCTGCCGTTGCAACACGACTGAGCCCGGCACAAACATCCATCGAGACCCCAGCCATGGACCCCAAAGTTAAGCAGCAGTACCTCGCTGACTCCCCACCCACCGTGGTGAGGCTGGAGATTAAGCCCCATTTCGAGGCCCTGGACGACAAACAAAAACGATATGCCCATTTTATCAGCAGGTGGGTTCTCACTATTCACTTGTATTCCAAATACCTTCTGAAAACTAACCATTCCACAGAGCCGCATTTCAAGGAACTCGCATCACCCTACGCCAAGTCTCCCCAGAATCTGAGCCCATCTACGATTTAATCATCTCTCTTTACCGCGCCTGCAATGGTGATTGGAACTCCCTCGCGCAAAAGACCGGTGTCAGCGCCGAAAACCTACGCTTCTTCCTGGAATATGCTGCCCAATTCCTGGGCAATTGCGGATCATATAAAGGATTTGGTGATTCCAAATTTATTCCTAGAATCCCTGCTGATGCTTTGGAAGCCCTCGCCTCTGTCACTGCAGAAACAAAAGCGGCATTGGAAAAAGCCAACACAACGGGCGGAGGAATATACGAGACTGCCACTCAGGGTCTGATGCACCTTGGATATCCAGAGAAAGGACATATGACGACGTATTACCCCGACTCTCCAAACATCACAGTCGAGGAGATTTCCCTGATAGCTTCCTTTATGGAAGAGAAAAAGTTGCTACCGGAGAACACTAGGCTGAGGAAGACTGAGTTCGGAAACTTCGAACTACTGATCGGTTCCGCAGAGAAATCACCGGCGGGCAATGATAGAGACGTTGGTGATGTTGACGGATGGGAATTGGAGGGCAAACTTAAAGGGAAAACGCTTAAACTCGTCTACGGCGATTACTCAGAGGAGATGACGAAGATTGCCCAAAGCATTCATCAGGCGGGGTTGAACTCTGCAAACGACATTCAAAAGAGGATGCATCAGGAATACGAGAAATCTTTCAAGACAGGGTCATTGGAGGCCTTCAAGCAAAGCCAGAGGGAGTGGATCAAGGATGTGGGCCCCGTTGTTGAGTCAGATCTAGGATTTGTGGAAACCTATAGAGATCCTCATGGTGTTCGGGGAGAATGGGAGGGTTTTGCGGCCATGGTATGCCGGTTATAGATTTTCGTATTCGACCTATATGGGCCTCAATGCTAATTTATTGACTTAGGTCAACCAAGAACGGACCAAGGCGTTTGGAAAGCTCGTTGCAAATGCTGAGTCTATGATTCCAAAACTTCCTTGGAGCAAAGACTTTGAAAAAGACACATTCTTGTCTCCAGACTTTACCTCATTAGAAGTACTGAGCTTTGCTGGTAGCGGCATTCCCGCCGGTATCAATATTCCAAACTACGATGATATTAGACAGAATTTGGGATATAAGAATGTGTCACTAGGGAACGTCCTAAGGTATATTTGATATTCTTAACTTTGTTCCATGTAACATGCTGAATATTTCATCTAGTGCCAAAGCGCCCAATGAACCTGTTCCCTTTATTAGGGAGCAAGATCTTCAACTATTCCGTGACTATCGGGATCCTGCGTTTGAAGTCCAAGTGAGTGCTGACCTCCCCTCATTTCGCGCCACCACATATGTCGTCTAACGAGGGAAACATAGGTCGGCATTCATGAGCTGTTAGGCCATGGAACTGGGAAATTGCTTCAAGAAACCGCCCCTGGAGAGTATAACTTTGACGTGACCAACCCACCAATCAGCCCTATAACCCAGAAGCCGATTTCAACCTGGTACAAGCCAGGGCAAACATGGAGCTCAGTCTTTGGATCTATCGCATCATCGTACGAGGAATGTCGTGCCGAGTGCGTTGCTATGGCTCTTGGCTGCGACTTTAAAATATTAGAACTGTTTGGCTTCGGTAATGGGACAGAAGATCTGAACGGCGAGGCCGGTAATGTTCTGTACGCCAGCTATCTCCAGATGGCTAGGGCTGGTGTAGTGGCACTTGAATTTTGGGATCCCAAAAACTCCAAATGGGGACAAGCTCACATGCAGGCGCGGTTTTCGATACTGAGATGCTTTATGGATGCTGGAGATGATTTTGTGAAATTGGTACATAGCAAGGATGACCTCTCGGATCTTGAGATTCACCTCGACCGGTCTAAGATCCTTACCCACGGGCGCCCGGCCGTGGAGAAGTACCTACAGAAACTCCACGTTTACAAATCGACGGCAGATTACGAGGCCGGGAAAGCGCTGTACGACGATGTAACGCATGTTAACGAGTGGTGGGGCTCAAAGGTCCGTCCAGTTGTGTTACAGAAAAAGATCCCACGCAAAGTGTTTGTACAAGCCAACACGGTGCTGGAGGGCGATATGGTTGTGCTGAAGGAGTACGAACCAACATTGGAGGGCATGATCCAGAGTTATGCTGAGCGGGAAGTATAGAGCATGGGATGTCTCCAAAGATTGAATCCCTATGACCCGTATTATTATTATCATTGTCATTATCATTATTATTACACTTCTCATGTCAGGTAACAAATGCCGCACACGACAGCGTGGCTAGCCGGCCTACAGGAAACAAAACAACTTCATTATTATTATTATTCTTATTATTATGAGCGAAAAAAGAACGTACCCACCTGTTAGATTAATACCTCAGCATACGAGTAGATCGATCAAAGACTCAATTTTCCGAACAGAAATCCGATGGCCACTCGGTGGAGCGGGTTATTGATGGGGAAGAAACGGTGCTATTAATGCTTTTATTGTCCAGAGCAGAGCGACCGCGTTGGTTGGCCCGCGATGAATGCGAACGGGATCAATAAAGAAGTAAGTCTCCATTATTATTATTATCATTGTTATTATTCAAACCCCCTTGCAGCCGAGGGCGGCTAATAATAAGTCCAACTCTCTGTCGCAGAATCACTCCTAATTGTTGTCGTTTTGCCCAATCCGCGCTCACATGACAGGCCAGACCCTAATCCCAGCCATTTTTCCTATTGATGCCGCCGCAACAATAGGGAAAGCCAACGCTTCTTTAGTAGGGAAAGCCGACGCTTCGTCAATAGGGAAAGCCGACGCTTCGTCAATAGGGAAAGCC